>LBNU01004701.1:34424-47687 GCA_014162995.1 Artemisia annua | reverse complement strand
CTATCTTGGGGGCATTTTATTATATTGCGTCATATTATTAAATATGATTGGCTGTCAAATCGTTGTGTGTCATGAGCTTAATGCAATATCGGATATATGTGAATTATTTTCAACTTGTTTGATTGCATACGTTTGCAATAAATGACTATATCTTGTGTTCAACTGTTTAACTTTCAAACCTATGAATATCACTCAACTTTATGTTGACTTTTAGCATGTTTATCTCAGGAAATAGACATGAAGGATCTTGAAGGCACGGAGTGGGCTTGTAAACTGGCATGGACTAAAATAAATGTTTTGACACATTTCCAATAAAATTATTGTTAATTCTCGAAACATCATTATATATGGTATTTTGAACTTTAAAACGTCACTTTGTGTCAGTTCTGTGATTGTGATAAAAGATCCTCGAAGTAACACCCAAAAGTCTTCCGCTGTATTTTTAAAGTCTTCCGCTGTCATGGTTAAATTTTGGGGTGGTTACAGATTGGCATCAGAGCTTCGCTTATAGCGAACCAAGTGTTTTCGAACATTGGACTATAACTACATTTTTGAAATGGACCATTTTTACAAAATACCACCTTATGCCCTCCGTGCCTGCGCGTATCCGAACATCTGGTAGAGACATTACTGTTCATATGACTTCTTATATATGTTAGGGTAAAAGCCATATATTAGCAACGTACTTTCACAAATTTTCAAATCTTGGTAATAAACTTTTTTTTATTACTAATCTAGTCATTGAAACCGGCTAATTTGCGACGATATAGTAAATATTGTCACCGGCTACCTGCTGAATATGGAAAATGACTGACACGTCATTTTTAACGACCGTTAGTGGCATATTTTTTCATCGTTAGTCCTTTATACTAACGACCGTTAGTCCTTTAACGGAAAATTCGAAATTATAAGGTTTTTTTTCCTCGTTTTCATCTATTTTTCTTCCGCTTTCGTCCGTTTTTATTACGTTTTAGTCCGTTTTTATTACGTTTTCTTCCGTTTTCGTCTGTTTTTCTTACGTTTTCGTCTGTTTTTCTTACGTTTTCATCTGCTTTTATCCATTTTCGACCGATTTTACACGTTTTCGTCCGCACTTACACGTTTTCTTACGTTTTTCTTCCGTATTCGTCCGTTTTTCTTACGTTTTCGTCCGTTTTTTCTTACGTTTTCGTCTGTTTTTCTTCCATCTTCGTCCGTTTTTCTTACGTTTTCATCCGTTTTTACACGTTTTCGTACTTATTCATCCGCTTTCATCTGTTTTTACTTATTCATCCGCTTTTCCGCAGTAAATAACTTAAAATTTGGATTTCTTACTTATTCATCCGCTTTCATCCGTTTTTACACGTTTTCTTCCATTTTTGCACGTTTTCATCCGTTTTTTCACGTTTTCGTCTGTTTTGCACGTTTTCGTTCGTTTTTAAATGTTTTCGTCTGCTTTTCTCACGTATTGCATTTTCAGGTTAAAATCTCGCGAGTCTTGATGTAAAACATCATTCCAGACAACTTTCGTGTTTTACACTTTTGATGATTTGGACAAGAAAATGGTCAAAATCATGATTTAAAATCGATACAGAAACATTTTTAAAAAATGTCAAGTTTTCTTTTAGTATACTTACCTAATCACAAAAAATATATATATACGAGAATGAATAGTAGAAGTGAATAGTAAAACGTATAAAATTGGACAATAACGGATAAAAGCGGACGAAAACGTAATAAAAACGGATGATAATGGAAGAAAAACGTAATAAAAAAAGGATGAAAACGTGTAAAATCGGTCGAAAATGGATAAAAGCGGACGAAAACGTAAGAAAAATGGACGAAAACGTAAGAAAAACGGACGAAAATGGAAGAAAATGGATGAAAAACGTAAGAAAAACGGACGAAAACGTAAGAAAAACGGACGAAAACCGAAGAAAAACGGAAGAAAAACGGACGAAAATGGAAGAAAAACGGACGAAAACGTAAGAAAAACGGACTAAAGCGTAATAAAAACGAACGAAAGCGGATGAAAAACGGATGAAAACGAAAAAAACTTTCTAATTTCGAATTTCCGTTAAAGGACTAACGGTCGTTAGTATAAGGACTAACGATGCAAATTTATGTGAGGAACACAAGGGTATTTTAGTCAGTTAACTAAATCAGCAGGTCATATTTACTATATCGTCGCAAATTAGCCGGTTTCAATGTCTATATTAGTAATAAAATAAGTTTGTTACCTAGATTTGAAAATTTGTGAAAGTACGTTGCTAATATATGGCTTTTATTAATCGGAATTATTACAGTACCATGTCTTCGTATTTCCACCCTATTACCTTGTCATCAGATTCAGAGGCTGAGAATACTGCACCTCTCACTAGAGCCTTTGCTCCAACTCCTATGCCCATGTCACCTGCAACTGATAGGTGCATGCATAGTCAGCGGGTTTTGCCTACATCTGACTCAAGGGCTTCTCCTTCGATACCACCTGGTCCAATTCGTCGAAGTAGACGAGTTCGACAACTCCAGCCTTATGAACTAGCCCCTATTGGAAAAACTTTCCGTTATCCTGGGGGAAAGAACATTTATAAGAATAACGCTCGGAAAAAGGTACGTACTCCACCAGCAGTTCCGGTTGTACCAAAATCAGCTGTGCTACCACCGCCAACTATTTTCTACCGACAGACCACTATTGTTCCATTACCAACCACTGCTCCGCCACCAGCAACCCCAAACCCAGCTACTCGTAATGCTCCTATGCCGTCCCACCGAAGGACCTATCAGGTGCGTCCATCAGTACCAAATCCCTGTACCCAAAATGAAACAAGTAGAAACCAAAGGAACCATAATCGAGTAGATGCTCGTAAATGGTCTTTCTTAGTACCAACCCTGCACCATTGGCGATCTCAAGAAGGTGCCCCGACTACTAAAGAACTTGGGGAAAGTTCTTACCATGCTACATCCCGAATAATCCCAATCACTGGAGAGCCAATGCACCATACTATCCCACTATTAGCTGCTAGGTTGGTTAGGCATGAGAATCATATTGAGGAGATTATAAGTGCCATAGAGGAGATTTCCCTCGAACGAGTCAAGAACATTGAAGAGGAAGTCACAAACCTAGTGGTACACAATGTAACCTTAGAACAGGATTTTCAGCTGAAGAATACTGAGATTGAAAAGGCTATTACTGAGTTTAGTCACAGACTTGATGTTCAAAGTCGCAAGACACAAGACATGAGAGAAATTTCCAAAATAACTCAGGAAATAATAGAACATCAGGCTCAAGAACTAGCAACAGCCAGTGCCACTATCCATACCCTTAGTGCTACGCTTGAGAAGGTTCAGGCCAGAGAGAAATCCAGAGATGTAGAAATGCTTGGAATGGTCAGAGTTTTCCAAGGGTTAGAGCGTAAATTAGGAGGACCATAGATCGGAGACTTGTCAACTTAGCATATCAATGTCTTATTAATAAGAATCTTGTTATTGATGTTTTGTAAACAATCAAACAAGTATTAATAAATGTTGTAATAAATTGACATTGATTTATAAAATACATGAATGAATCTTATCTTTATATCCATTGCGATATTTATATCATCTCATGATATATTGGTTCACACAGATCAAAACGTTCGTATCCCCATATACCTATCGCGACGATGTTTGATACATCTTGACTTAAATTCCGCATTGAATAGGTCGTTACGGCTATAACCCATTCTTGGTCACATTATTACTTAAGGTAATACTAAACGTAAATCTGTTATTTTGAAATTCCTAAACACCATCGAAATGGCTAACGGAAATCTGATCGGAACCAGTACCGTTATGAAAGGTTGTACCTTAACTCTACTAGAAAAACCTTTTCCCATTGACCTTATGTCTGTTCAACTTGGAAGTTTTGACGCTATCAATGGTATTGATTGACTATCCACACATCATGCTAAGATTCATTGTGGTAAGAAAGCTATTCACATCCCACTCCAGAATAAAACTCTTATTGTCCAAGGAGACAACAGTAAACCTCGTTGTGAAATTATCTCATACCTTAGAACGGTGAAACACGTGAACGAAAATGTCAAGCCTTCATGGTTCATGTTACGGAAGATAAGTCGACAGGAAGGCAAGTTGAAGATGTTCCTATCGTTATACATTTTCCGGAAGTAATTCTTGAAGATCTGCCCGGTCTTCCACCAACCCGTCAAGTAAAATTCCAGATCGAACTAGTGCCTGGAGCGGCACCAACGATTAAAGCACCTTATAGGTTAACGCCATCTGAACTGAAGGAATTGTCGGAACAATGGAGAGAATTGTCTGATAAAAGTTTTTAGCTTATCACTCTAGGAAGCCCCGATATTATTCATTAAGAAGAAGGATGGATCCTTCCGAATGTGCATCGATTACCGAGAGTTGAACAAACTTACGGTAAAGAATCGGTACCCCTTACCCAGAATCGACGACCTATTTGATCAGTACGAGGATCGAGTNAATATGCATCGATTACCGAGAGTTGAACAAACTTACGATAAAGAATCAGTACTTACTACCCAGAATCGACAACCCATTTTACAAGGATCGAGCGTATACTCAAAAATTGATTTGAGGTTAGGATACCACCAACTAAGAGTTCGGGAAGAAGATATTCCCAAAACTACATTCAGAACACGCCATGAACATTTCAAATTTCAAGTGATGTCATTTGGTCTGACCAACGTATCAGCAATTTTCATAGAACCAAGTATGCAAATCTTATTTATGTAAGTTTGTGATAGTATTCATCGACGACATTTTGATTTACTCACACAACAAAGAAGAACATGCCGAACACTTGGAGATTATCTTGGAACTACTCACAAAAGAAGAGTTGTACTCTAAGCTCTCGAAGTGCGACTTTTGGATTCGCACTGTGCAATTTCTAGAACACGTCATAAATAGTCAAGGTATTCATGTAGATCCTGCAAGGATAGACGCCTTTAAAGGTTGGGCATCTCCTACAAACTTCACGGAGATACATCAATTTTTAGGTCCTACAGGTTACTACCAAAGGTTTAGTAAAGGTTTCTCCAAAAATCTCAAAACCTTTGACCAAGTTGACTCAGAAGACTGAAAGAGAGAGGGGAATCAACTTTCCAGCTGTTAAAGCAGAAGCTTTACGAAGCACCAATACTAACACTCCTTGAAGGAAGTGAAGACTTTATAGTATATTGTGACGCCTCATACCACGAATTCGGAACAGTTTTGATGCAAAGAAGCAAGATAATAGCTTATGCATCCCGACGACTGAAGAAACATGAGGAAAATTACACGACTTATAACTAGGAGCGGTAGTATTCGCTCTTAAGATATGGAGACACTACCCATATAGCTTAACCGTACCATGTTCATTGGTCATAAGAGCCTCCAACATATTTTGGATCAAAAGAAATTGAACATGAGACAACGCCGTTGACTAGAACTACTTAGTGACAATGATTGTGAAACTCGCTATCATCCCGGAAAGGCCAATGTAGTAGCAGATACGTTAAGCCGAGAGAAATGATTGAAACCTCTCAGGGTTAGATCATTAGGGATGACTATTTGCTCGCCCCTTCCATCACAACTTCTTACCGCTCAAAGCGAAGCTCTTGAAGAAGAGAAATAACTTAAGGAAAAGATTTGTGGAATGCCCGAAAAATGGTTTCTTGAAAAGATTCGATGGAATGCTTTGTTTTAAAGTTGGGTCCCACTCTTTGGAGGTATTCGTGATCTCATTATGCATGAGTCTCACAAGTCAAAATGCTCCATACATCCAGATTCCGACAAGGTGTACCAAGATCTAAAGAAACTTTAATTGTAGCCAAACATGAGAATTGACATCACAGAGTATGTCAGTAGATGTTGATATGTTCAAGAGTAAAGGCAGAATATCAGAAACCGACGGGATTACTCGTATAACCCGAACTTTCGATATTGAAATGAGAACGTATAACTATGGACTTTATCACCAACTGCCTAAAACCTCAACCGGATTTGACACGATCTGGGTTATCATTGATCGTTTGATCAAATCCACTCATTTCTCTGCCTATTAAGGAAACCGATGAAATAAATACACTCGCTCAGTTATATTTGAAAGAAATAGTTTCACGGCATAGAGTACCGATTTCCATCATATCAGATTGTGACGGTCGTTTCACATATCATTTTTGGAAATCCTTGCAAAAAGCCTTAAGAACGAAACTGGATATGAGCACAACATATCACCCTCAAACCGATTGGCAAAGTGAGAGAACAATCAAAACCTTGGGGGACATGCTCCGAGCATGTGTCACTGACTTCAGAAGGTTAGGATAAACACTTGCCGTTAGTTAAATTCTCATATAACAACCGTTATCATGCCAGAATAAAGGCAACACCATTCAAAGCACTTTATGGTCGAAAGTGCAGATCGCCCGTTTATTGGGCAGAAGTGGAGAAGTTAAATCCACCATATATCGGTCCATTCAAAATCTTGGAAAGGATAGGACCCGTAGCATATAAACTCGAACTACCGGAAGAACTTAGTCAAATTCATAACACTTTTCATGTGTCAAATCTTAAGAAGTGTTTATCTAATGAATCTCTTGTCATTCCGTTGAAAGAGATACGACTCGACACTCATTTTCGTCGAAGAACCAGTAGAAATCATTGATAGAATCTCAACAACGCAACAGATGGATAAGATTTAGAAATCAACTATCCTACTTCCTTATGCACTTGGTTGTACTAAATGTCGCCTTTTCATGGCACCAGTCTACTTTATGTTCATTAAGTGACTCGATGAGATATTGTCTCATCTAAGGTACTATCTAGCCCATATTATTCACTTCTTCTACTTTAACTATTATTTTTGGCATGGTCAAAATCCATTTCAACACCGAGAATTATAACAACTAGACTGGACATCATACGAGTCGATTGGTCCAAGCATTGCATTATTACTCGTAAATTATACATAGCCTAATCACCTATGTCTAATTTAGGAAGAATCATGCAATGAAGGGAACAATAGTCTCTGAGATAAGAGTAAGTTATGCCTGAAATATGGATTTCTCAGTAACGCGAGAATCAGATTCGCACCAAGTACTTACATCTCTTTTCATAGACACCCTTGGCAACTATCTTAAACTAAATTCCGGGACGGAATTCACTGTAACGGGTATGTACTGTAGCCTCTTGTAATTTCCCGTACGATTAGTAAATAATAAATGTGAATAAATGAGTATTACGTTATTTAAATGCCATTTTACGAGTAATAATTTTTTTATATATATATATGACATGTTACGTGAATCACTATGACATTTATGAATGATCTTTTGCCTAGGAACGATGCTTACACAAACCTAGATAGTCTAAATATCGCGAATATAATTTAAAACGTATTATTTATATAAATATACGTTTCGTTTAATATCCGTACACTATTTATATATTNGTAATGATGTTTAGCTTGGCATGATAATAATTTAGGCGTGGAGGAGTGGCTAAGGCTGGAGGGGCGTTTCTGTCACGGCAGCTTAACTACTTTACTACCCTATTTTGCATGTCATTCGTAAAACCTTTTGTTTCTTTTACATTTCCGCTGCTATACTTTGTTTATTTTTCCGCTGCAAACTCTATTTACTTTTCCGCTGCAACTTTGACTAAAGAGTACTTGTACTCTAAACGGTTTGTAAATCGAATGATATGTTTTGGTCACATTTCAAACGTCCCGAGTTGTGGTCGTTTACTATAAATGTGCCTGGTTTCTATTTTCGTAATACCCCCAGCACGATAGCTGCCATATTTGAGTTGGGGGTGTTACAAATACACATGCAAAATGTTTAAAAAATCCAAAAATATGTAGCCAAGGGATAGGTTTTGTAGCCTCTCGTAATTTCCCGTACGATTAGTAAATAATAAATGTGAATAAATGAGTATTACGTAATTTAAATGCCATTTTACGAGTAATAATTTTTTTTTATATATATATGACATGTTACGTGAATCACTATGACATTTATGAATGATCTTTTGCCTAGGAACGATGCTTACACAAACCTAGATAGTCTAAATATCGTGAATATAATTTAAAACGTATTATTTATATAAATATACGTTTCGTTTAATATCCGTACACTATTTATATATTTCTGGAACCTACGAAAATTCCCAAGATTACTCACTAATATTATTGGACCGTAACCCGACTCACGAAACATGCTATGTGGGCCCCGGTGACCCATTGGGCCTGAATTAAACCCAACTGCACCCAACAGACCCATTTATTTCTTTCTTTTCGTTGATTGGGCCTGACCCACGAAAGCAGCCCAGCAGGCCAAGCCCAAGCGCCCCCTTTAGATATTTTCCTTTCTTTCTTTTCTTTTGGCTACCAGACGCGAGCTAACCCCCAAACACCCCCGTTTTCTCTTGATTTCGATACATAACACGTAAATATTTTTACACATCCTGATTTACCACATTGCAAGGATTCTAGAATGCCAATTGTCTCAAAATTTCATGAACGTTTGCTATACGAAACAGTAGCCAAGTAAACCACAAAACTCATTTTGCCAAAAGTTATAAAAACGTGTCACAAGCTTTCTAAGCCCCACCCATGCCTCCCAATCACCACAAAACAGATTATACTCCTCTTGTCAGCTATAAGACGTGTCAGGAATGTCAGAGAATGTCAGGAATGGCCTTACACATTCCTTAGCTTGTAAAAACTCAATTGGTCGAATATGGAGGCAACATGCAATGTACACAAGCTCACACACTCTATCTCTTATGATCACAAAGCTTCAAGATAGTTATATAAACGTCCTCAAGTGTTCTCAGTTGATAACACACGCACAAACGAACCAACACTTAAAATCCTAGTTGAGATATACAAGAAATTTAGGACGAACGGTTTGTCTAGTTCTCGAAGGGTTAGAATCACGTTCAAGTACCTAGCTTTGCTCATCCTAGATCCTTGGTGGGTCGTGTATCAAGCTACAATCACCATTTTCTCTAGCTCGATCCTTACGAACGTTTGTACCCACCCTTTTGTGGTGAGGTGAGACACTTCTTCCCTTTTTCATTATATATATTTATGTTTTTACACTAAACACTCGACACTTATAATTCGTAATTAAAAACATAACACCTATGTTTCAATCGACTTCCTGGATGCTAACTATACTAATAATAAGGTGCCATAAATAATTGATATTAATAATAACATTTAAACATGTAATTCAACACGTTTAAAAGGTTGTTGGACACTTTGGTATTTTAAGAAACACTTAGTAATTTTTGGGGTAACTTTGATATATTTACAAAATGAATTATCACTTAAGCTTTGATTGATTATCTCGTAAAATACATTAACAATATATACGTATTTTTCCACCTTCTACATGCTCACTGTATCAACAATTAAGAACAATAAAGATTCGACTATAATATCAATGTCTAAACCAAGTTTTGGCCACGTTTTTAAAAATCCCCAAAGACTTGGAATATTTTGAGACTAGTAACAGTTTTTCAGAAACGACTTGGAATGTTTACTTTGGCCTCGTAAATATTTAATTCGACACATAACCTTGTCATTTTTGAGCTCGACCTCATTAACAACATGACTAGCAATCAGTAGGTACTTTTAATTCGATTTAATAAGCTCGAATGAGTTGTTTTCTAAAGCCTAACGAAACGTACAAAACCTGTTTATATAAAACCTTTATAAATAACAAAAAGGGGCTTAAAGCCCAATAAGCTGTTTTTAAGCTTATTAGATAAGCTGATCGTATAAGCTCTTTTGTAATATTTTTATAACTTAAAAATAAGCCCGAGACTAGGCCCAAATACCCCGTGTGCCCAATGGATTTAAAAACGTTAATGGGCCTTGTAATTAGGTCGTTAAGGCCCATTTATCATTTTAAGCACTTTATAAGCTATTAAGTTGTTGGAATAAGTTATTTTGAGTTTACTGAGCTTATAGAAAAAGTAAAAATGATAAACTTTTAATTTGGTGAGATTTGGACTAAGTTTGCAAAATTTCTTGACCTAGGGACTAAAACTGCCAAAGTTGCAAACTTTGGGTAGAAACTGTCAAAACTGGATTTTTGAAGTTAGAAAATGTTAAATATAAAACATGGAGTTAATAAATGTAAATGTTGGTATTATTTGGACTCAAATTGTAATAACCATTAACTATGGACTAACGGTGTAAAAGTTTGACCGTTAGGATTAAAGTGTAACTTTGGTGAAATTTAAAGGATTTTCAATAATATTATTTTATAAAAATAATATTAATGTTTATATGAATGAACATGTATTCGAGATTAAAGAACGAGATACATTTTATATATATACGTTATATGATTAATATTAACGATATATAACGATACGTGACATATTTTCTTTATTCATGGTTCATCATGTGACTTAATTATAATGACCTTCCGTCATTCATCGATCAATATTCTTACAAGTTATATTTATATATAACGTTATTTTTGAAATTTAAGCATTTAAACAAACATGAGTTTTGTTGATGACTAAATGACTAATATTCGCGATAAAACCGGACTTAGACTATCAACTGAAACTTGCATTATCTTTTAGGTTGTGTGTGAAGCCGTTGCCTAGCATCGTTGAGTTTAACGATACAGCTACATCTACTATACTACTGAGGTGAGTTCATAGCCCACTTTTTAACTGTTTTATGTGGGGAGATACATGCTCAAAACCGAACACAAGTCCTTTTATTTTGGTATTGATATACCGGCTGACCGTTATTATTGCTTAAGTAGCTATTGTCGAAAGTCACTCGATCATGAACTTTAATCACTTGCTGAGTGAACGTAAATAATGGTGGATAGATCTATTAGGGACTGACAATCCCCGTTTGGTCGTTGGAGAAAACTACCAAACGCACATTATTTTGATGACATAGGTAACTGACAAAAACCTATCTTGGGGGCATATTATTATATTGCATCATATTATTAAATATGATTGGCTGTCAAATCGTTGTGTGTCATGAGCTTAATGCAATAACGGATATGAATTGTTTTCAACTTGTTTGATTGCATGCTTTTGCAATAACTGGCTATATCTTGTGTTCAACTGTTTAATTTTCAAACCTATGAATATCACTCAACTTTATGTTGACTTTTAGCATGTTTATCTCAGGAAATAGACATGAAGGATCTTGAAGGCACGGAGTGGGCTTGTAAACTGGCTTGTGCTAAAATAAATGTTTTGATACATTTCCAATAAACTTATTGTTAAATCTTGAAACATCATTATATATGGTATTTTAAACTTTAAAACGTCACTTTGTGTCGTTTCTGTGATTGTGATAAAAGATCCTCGAAGTAACACCCAAAATTCTTCCGCTGTATTTTTAAAGTCTTCCGCTGTATTTTTAAAAATTCTTCCGCTGTCATGGTTAAATTTTGGGGGTGTTACAGATTGGCATCAGAGCTTCGGTTATAGCGAACCAAGTGTTTTCGAACATTGGACTATAACTACATTTTTGAAATGGACCATTTTTACAAAATACCACCTTATGCCCTCCGTGCCTGCGCGTATCCGAACATCTGGTAGAGACACTACTGTTCATATGACTTCTTATATATGTTATCATGTTTATGATTATGCTAATGACTTGTATTTACTAATCGGGAAATTGTTACAGTACCATGTCTTCATATTCCCACCCTACTGTCTTGTCATCTGACTCAGAGGCTGAGAATACCATACCTCTCACTTCAGCCTTTGCTCCAACTATTAGGTCTATGTCACCTACTGCTAATAGGTACACGCAGATCCAGCAATGGCTACCTGCATCTGACTCAAAGGTTTTTCCTCCGGTATTACCTGGTCCAATTCGCCGAAGAAGGCAAATTCGACAACTCCAACCTTATGAACCAACCCCTATTGGAAAAGCTTTCTGTTATCCTGGGGGAAAGAAAATTTATAAGAATATCGCTCGGAAAAAGGTACGTACTCCACCAGCGGTTCCGGTTGTACCAAAATCAGCTGTGCTACCACCGCCAACTATTTTCTACCGACAGACCACCACTGTTCCATTACCAACCACTGCTCCGCCACTAGCAACCCCAAACCCAGCTACTCGTAGTGCTACTATGCCATCCCACCGATGGACCTATCAGGTGCGTCCATCAGTACCAACTCCTTGCCAAAATGAAACAAATAGAAACCAAAGAAACCATAATCGAGTGGATGCTCGTAAATGGTCTTTCTTATTACCAACCCTGCACCATTGGCGATCTCAAGAAGGTGCCCCGACTGCTAGAGAACTTGGGGAAAGTTCTTACCATGCCGCATCTCGAATAATCCCAGTCACTGGAGAGCCAATGCACCATACTATCCCACTATTAGCTGCTAGGTTGGTTAGGCATGAGAATCATATTGAGGAGATTGTAATTGCCATAGAGGAGATTTCCCTCAAACGAGTCGAGAACATTGAAGAGGAAGTCACAAACCTAGTGGTACATAGTGTAACCTTAGAACAGGATTTTCAGCTGAAGAATACTGAGATTGAAAAGGCTATTACTGAGTTTAGTCACAGACTTGATGTTCAAAGTCGCAAGACACAAGACATGAGAGAAATTTCCAAAATAACTCTGGAAATAATGGAACATCAGGCTCAAGAACTAGCAACAGCCAGTACCACTATCCATACCCTCAGTGCTACGCTTGAGAAGGTTCAGGCCAGAGAGAAATCCAGAGATGTAGAAATGCTTGGAATGGTAAGAGTTTTCCAAGGGTTAGAGCGTAAATTAGGAGGACCATAGATCGGAGACTTGTCAACTTAGCATATCAATGTCTTATTAATAAGAATCTTGTTATTGATGTTTTGTAAACAATCAAACAAGTATTAATAAATTTTGTAATAAATTGACATTGATTTATGAAATACATGAACAAATCTTATCTTTATATCCATTGCGATATTTATATCGTCTCATGATATACTGGTTCACACAGATCAAAACGTTCGTATCCCCAAAAAGAGGGAAGCAATGTTATGTAATATAGTAGTAGTTTGTAGAGTAGTTTTTAGTTTTTCATGTCGTTTGATGTAATTCTCCATGTTCAGTGTAATCTCTAGTTTAATAATGTTGTATTAAGTAATTTTAGTGTACCTTAAACTCATTTCAAGCTTCAATTTCAGTTATAAGTTAAAATTTCAGTTTATGCATTTTTGTTTTTAGTGAAATTAACAACTTAACTTCAAACTTGTTATAAGTTGTTGTTTATTGG
>LBNU01004701.1:0-14663 GCA_014162995.1 Artemisia annua | reverse complement strand
AGTTTTTTTTTTTTTTTTTTTTTTTTTTTTTTTTTTTTTTTTTTTTTTTTTTTTTTTTTTTTTTTTTTTTTTTTTTTTTTTTTTTTACTTAAAGGTAAATTTTATTAAGTAAATGAAAGCCACAAAGGCAGTACATGATTAAAAGTGCAAAATGTTAGCAAGAACTAGGACACATCCCTAGCCTTAACACTTAAGCACTACAAAAAAAGATGGCATAGGATAATTCCCTAGCTCAATTACAAAAACTTGATAACTAAGCAGTACATATAACAAAAATAAATGTAAACTAATAGCTAATCATGTAGAATGGAGACCAAACTCAAACTGAAAAGTCAAAAGTACTTCTGCATCATTGGAAATCAGAGGGACCAACCAAAGAAGTCCAAAACACCACAATACCTTAGACTAAACAGAAATCATGTTCCATTCCACATATCAGCAGAATCAAACAAAGACTATGCCATCTTAGAACCCCCAAACAATCACCACAAAGGCCATGGAAGGAGACCTTTCAGATCCAATCAACACATAAAAACGGAAGTGCCAGAGTAGCTGTTTTGGAGCATTTGCCTCCTTAAAATCCTTTTTATGTAAAACCCAAAGGGTACAAACCATAAGAAGAACAAAAAGAGTACAACATACTCCAAAACCTTCCCAATCTCCATGAATAATCTTCAATGCAGAACACCTCTCAAAACAGCACCATATCATCACCACTCAACTTCATCCAGAAAAAACCAGCAGCAGCAAAGCTAATACATAGGACCTGTATTTACACTCTTGCCCTACCATCCAAAATAATACATCATAGGGGCCTCAGTTCTCCCCTTACACTTGAACTTTTACATACTTTACAATTAACTATTCTAATGACTCGAATTAAGATAATTGAAAAACTTGGAGTACTTTAAAATATTAACGCACATGTGGGGGTAATAATTGACTTCTTCCCCATTACTCCATTACATTAGTACTTTACCCATGAGTCCCAATCGTCCCAAAACAATATGTACAAGGATATGACTCGACTTAGCAACCATGTAATCAATTAGACAATTAACTAAGGGTTTAAACATGTAACAATCATGCACTAAAGATGAGTGCATACAAGGTAGGCTAAGACGATTTGGGTGTACATTTGGGTGGAGTGTAAACAAATTCTTCCTTTAAGTAAAATGCTTAAAGTTAGAAACGAAAAGATAGGCTCTGAGGGGTGTACTAGGGGTATCGTGTACTAAAAATAAGTAAAACGCTAAGGTGTGAGAGAATTACTTGACTAATGTAGTCAATGTAATTATATTACGGGTGTAAAACATGGGTTATCCTTATGCCTCTTATCATGTAGTAAATCTAACTAGACGAATGTAGTCTCACTTGTGGATTTGGGATGGTAACTAAAGCAAGTTCTAGAATCTATAAACTACCGGTACACACACAAGCACCAACAATGAATGCTTTTCCTAACAATTCTAGGGGTTAACCTCGCATATTTGGGGGAAAATTTTTTGAGTGGTACGGTTTTTTGTGCTAGTCATACAATTCCCTATCCATGAGACGCTTATTAAGACTAAAGTTTCACTCCTAAATGTTGTAAAAAATTTTAAATTTGGCTCTAAAATTACCCTAACAAATATTTCTCTCGGTTTTATTACACATATACCATTAAACAAAACAAAAATCAAGCGTAAAAGCATTTTCTAAGGTGTCTTCATTTACCCCCTTACACTTAAACCAAACATTGTCCCCAATGTTCACATAAAAGATGTAAAAGTAGAAAATGAAAGAAACAAATACTCCCCTGATTCGTTTGATGTGGATCATGTGGTAACATGGTTAGATCTTCTTTCAAGATGATGTAAAAGTTCCAAGATCAAAGTGACTCCAAAAGCTTCATGTCATGAACTGGATTCCATGTTCATCTTCTTGTCCAACGTAACCTGTTAAACCTGAGAAAACAATCTAGGCAAACCTTGCGTAAAATCGGCGGCAAATTCTATATATGGATATAATGCTTGTGGAATGAAAATTTTGCAGATTCCTGAAATTAAGGATGCGGTAATTTTTATAATCCGGCAAAAAAAAGTAAATTTTAAAAACTTTTTCTGGAATCAAAGCCTGACGTCGTCAGAATTGATCTGACAGAATCCTTATGTTTAGTTTCCAGAAAATTTCTGGAAAAACAATTACCTCAATTCCTGGAATCCTGTAAAATTTCATTATGACTCGATACAAGCATTTGACTCAAACAAATACTAATATGTATGTTTATTTTATATCGTTACAATTCATGTTCCAATTCGTTCTTATAAACAAATTTAGATTTTCCTTACACTTATCTTTTGCAAAATACCTTTATATGTAGTTAAGACGAAGTTAAAAACAAAATAAAGCATTTTCACAATTTTAATTCGAAACATGAATCAATAACAACAAAAATAAAACATGCATACGGAAAAAAATAAATTCAAATAAACAAACACACAAAATAAATAAAGCTTGGGTTGCCTCCAGAAGCGCTTTTCTTTATTAATGAGTCTTGTAGCTAGACTCAAAGTCACTCTATTACGTGACTTCGTCGCGTGATATGACGTACCCCTGGTAGAGATAATCCTTATCATCATGGGGGTAGTGCTTTAACCGTTCTACATTTGCAGTCACTTCTCCTCCTCTTTTGCTGCTCAAGGTTACTACCCCATCCCATCCTCGGCTTTTGATTGTGAATGGTCCATACCACCAGGGACTCGATTTGTCCGGGTTACTTTTATTTCTGAATGTTGCAGCAGCACTAAGTCCCCTTCTGTAAACTTCATAGGGTTCTTGTCTTGCTTATCACTCCCCTTAGAGTTGTTATCTCCATCCTTACCTTCTCTAGCCTTGATTTCTTTGTAATTCTTAATCATTATCTCCCATGCAAGGATTTTCTCTCGAACATGACCACGAGGCGTGCTGGGGTCCGCCTTAATCTTCTTTTGTAGCATGATTTCCTTTAAATAGCGAAGGATTGTTGGGAAACTAATCGCTTTCTTCCCCCTTTTTATCCGGATGGTGCTACTTTCGTAATCGATTTGTGCCTTAGCCGTAGCGAGGAACGGTGCCCCAAGAATGATTGGCATATTCACTTCATCTCTATCAATGATCATGAAGTCGACTGGGTACATAAATCCGGCGACGTTGACTAACACATCTTCTGCTACTCCTAGTGGGTATTCATAAGAATGTTTTGCGAATGAGAGCTTGGTGTGGGTGATGAAAGGCGGTTTGTCAGTTAACTGAACATAGATGGATAAAGGCATTAAACTCACGTCGGAACCTTGGTCAGCCACTGCATCCAGATACTTGAGTTTACCTATGCCGCATGGTACTTCGAAGACTCCATGAAATTCTTGCTTAGCGACTATCTTTTGTTTCATGAGGCTTCCGTACAATTGTCCCCCGGGTATCACATCTGCTTCATCATCCGGTGTCGTCTTCTTAGGCTTCTTTTCCGGAAGATGAATACGTCGATAATTTCTAATCCAATCGTTTATTGTTTCCTTGTTTATTTCATGCTTTAAGTAGTGCTTTACTTGTTGTGATTTTGGTGGCTCTTCTATTGGGCGCTCATTAGGAGGTGTCTCTTCTCTCCTATCAAAACTGCTCTTGATAGTTTCAGTGTCACCATCATGGGGAATGAGGTCAATTTTGTTACATTCCTTAGTTATCAACTCCCCCCTTTCTTCATTGTTGCCCCTGTGGACGATGGAAACGGTATTAACGAATTTGGCGTTGGGGTTATTGATGTCCCTTCGCATCAACACCTTCTCGGGGGCTTTTGTTTTTGTGTATTCTTTCAAAAGATTCATCATCTCCGCCATTTTCTCTTGCATTTCCTCCCTCTGCCTGTAAACGGCCTCTTCGAATCTTGCTAGCCGTTCGGAATGTGTTGACATATATTCTCTCATTCGATTTTCAAACTCTGGACTAAGCACCTGGGGAGGTGGGGTAGGATGAGCATGTTTATAGAAAGATTCAACACTCTCCCTACGAGGTGATTCAGATAATGGTGTCGGCTTAGCGTCAGAGATGGAGTTGACTGTTGCTCGTTGTGGACTTAGGCATCTCTTTTTCCTTTCGGGTAGGTTGTCAACCCTTTTCTCAAGTGCGTCAAGGCTTTCTTCGGAAAGTTTAGTGGCATCAATCGTTTTTACAATACGAGAGGTCTCCCATACCTCATTATTGTAGAGTGCAAGCTCGTCGATGATTTCCCATGATTCCTCGGCATTTCTGTCACGTAATCTTCCCCCGGCGGCTCGATCGATGAGACGCTTGGTGTGGTAATTAACGTCGTCATAGAAGATTTGGATTTGGAGCCAGAGATTTATACCGTGGTGAGGGACTCTTTGAAGCATATCTTTGAATCGGGTCCAAGCCTCGTAGAGGGTTTCGCCTTGAAGTTGCTCGAACATCAGGATGTCACTCCTTAACTTGGTAGTTCTCCTTGGCGGGAAGAAGTGAGCAAGGAAGAGAGTGGTGAGAGCATCCCAAGAGGTGATGGATCCTGCGGGTCGACGTTCTAGCCATTGACTAGCTTGGTCTCGCAGAGAGAATTGGAATAGACGTAGTCGGGTAGTCTCTCGAGTGTCAACATCAAGGTCTATGGAATCTACTATCTTAAGGAAGTCCTTGAGGTATTTATTTGGATCTTCAGAACGAAGTCCATGGAATGCACATCCGCTTTGCACCAACCGGATGGTGTCGGATCGCAATGGAGACACATTGGCTCCTTGGGTGAGCTCAATGGTGTTTCGATAGCCTTGGCGGCTAGGACGGGAGTATTCTCCTAAAGTACGGGCTCTAGGAGGTGGGTTTGGTTGTGGTGAGTTGTTGGGATCAAGGATATTACCACCTTCCATGATGTCGGATGGTAATGGTTACAAACAAAAACACAAAGAAAAAAGATAGACTAAAGAAAACCTAGAAAAAAAATNGATTTTGGTGGCTCTTCTATTGGGCGCTCATTAGGAGGTGTCTCCTCTCTCCTATCAAAACTGCTCTTGATAGTTTCAGTGTCACCGCCATGGGGAATGAGGTCAATTTTGTTACATTCCTTAGTTATCAACTCTCCCCTTTCTTCATTGTTACCCCTGTGGACGATGGAAACGGTATTAACGAATTTGGTGTTGGGGTTATTGATGTCCCTTCACATCAACACCTTCTCGGGGGCTTTTGTTTTTGTGTATTCTTTCAAAAGATTCATCATCTCCGCCATTTTCTCTTGCATTTCCTCCCTCTGCTTGTAAACGGCCTCTTCGAATCTTGCTAGCCGTTCGGAATGTGTTGACATATATTCTCTCATTCGATTTTCAATCTCTGGACTAAGCACCTGGGGAGGTGGGGTAGGATGAGCATGTTTATAGAAAGATTCAACACTCTCCCTACGAAGTGATTCAGATAATGGTGTCAGCTTAGCGTTAGAGATGGAGTTGACTGTTGCTCGTTGTGGACATAGGCGTCTCTTTTTCCTTTCGGATAGGTCGTCAACCTTTTTCTCAAGTGCGTCAAGGCTTTCTTCGGAAAGTTTAGTGGCATCAATCGTTTTTACAATACGAGAGGTCTCCCATACCTCATTATTGTAGAGTGCAAGCTCGTCGATGATTTCCCATGATTCCTTGGCATTTCTGTCATGTAATCTCCCCCCGGCGGCTCGATCGATGAGACGCTTGGTGTGGTAATTAACGTGGTCATAGAAGATTTGGATTTGGAGCCTGAGATTTATACCGTGGTGAAGGACTCTTTGAAACATTTCTTTGAATTGGGTCCAAGCCTCGTAGAGGGTTTCGCCTTGAAGTTGCTCGAACATCAGGATGTCACTCCTTAACTTGGTAGTTCTCCCTGGCGGGAAGAAGTTAGCAAGGAAGAGAGTGGTGAGAGCATCCCAAGAGGTGATGGATCCTGCGGGTCGACGTTCTAGCCATTGACTAGCTTGGTCTCGCAGAGAGAATTGGAAGGGACGTAGTCGGGTAGTCTCTCGAGTGTCAACATCAAGGTCTATGGAATCTACGATATTAAGGAAGTCCTTGAGGTGTTGATTTGGATCTTCGGAACGAAGTCCATGGAATGCAGATCCGCTTTGCACCAACCGGATGGTGTCGGATCGCAAGGGAGACACATTGTCTCCTTGGGTGAGCTCAATGGTGTTTTGATAGCCTTGGTGGCTAGGACGGGAGTATTCTCCTAAAGTACGCGCTCTAGGAGGTAGGTTTGGTTGTGGTGGGTTGTTGGGATCAAGGATATTACCACCTTCCATGATGTCGGATGGTAATGGTTACGAACAAAAACACAAAGAAAAAAGATAGACTAAAGAAAAACCTAGAAAAATAAAAATAAAAATCTCACTAGAAAGGATTCTAATGAGTAGTGATAGGATCATAGTTTATTGTGATTTGTGGACTCGGGAGGTCGGGTAACATGGAAGAAGATGACTTCCATGGTTAGTGAGAGAAAGTAGAGAGAGAAGGGAAATACTATGTGTTTTATTGATAGTGAAAATGAAAGAGTAAATTACACAAAGTCTCACCCCTCCATGGAAGTATGGAGGGGTATATAAAGGGTAACAAACACACAACTTTACAATAATGACGCTTCTAGTCCGTGTGTTTGTGCCTTTCAAGATAGCTAATGTAATCCCGTAAATGTCGTTCCATTTACGTGTTAGGATTATAAACTTTGATCCTAACAATCTTCCCCCAATGGGGCGACATAAGGGATTATTTACAACATTTCCTACAAGTACAAATACAAATAAAGAAAGGTCTTCATCGGCTATTCAAGTGCTGAGGATGACTGCAGTTGACGCTCTTTTTCTTCATTTTGTACCTCGGCTTGAGAACTTTTTCTTCACTTGTAGGGAAATGATGTAATATGCATGAAGTGGATTTACTTCCCCCCAATTCATGCTGCATGTCTTTAGCGGCTTCTTCGTACACTTCTTTTTGGCGAAGTTTCTGAATCAGCTTCCCCCCAAACTGACAACCGTCTTCAGCAGATTCGAAACTTTGATGTAGTAAACTAGTCTTCTAACTTTTGAAGTTTTGAGTACGCAGCGGAATTTGTAGATGACACAGTAAACCACACCAAGCAAATCTGAATAGTTACTTTGTCACGGTTATACTCAACGCGGAAGCTCCGTTCGGGGGTAACATGCAAGAAANAACCGTCTTCAGCAGATTCGAAACTTTGATGTAGTAAACTAGTCTTCTAACTTTTGAAGTTTTGAGTACGCAGCGGAATTTGTAGATGACACAGTAAACCACACCAAGCAAATCTGAATAGTTACTTTGTCACGGTTATACTCAACGCGGAAGCTCCGTTCGGGGGTAACATGCAAGAAATCAGCAGAATATTCTCACATATGTAGGCTACTTCGCACTTCACAATCCGCGAGAGTCGAAACGATTACACCAAAATCACAAAACTAAACCACTGATCATCTCTGCGGAGGTCTTCCAGTAGTAATGAAATTGTAAACTCGATCACGTGAGTCTATTATGCATCCTCGATGTGCACATTTCTTCCCCCTGAATTCAGATCCTCGTGGAAAATGAGTGTTTTCGCAAAGAAAGGATGAAAAGTCAACGAAGAACAAAGAACACCCATTCTATCTTCCCCCAAAATGCCTTCTTTGAAATCGGAAGCATACACACTATGTTAACGATGAGAATCGGAGGCAGCGTAACCCCATATGTCCAATTAACCAAACAAGTGTGAAGTGCCATAACTAGCCCCATGAGAATCAACTGCTGATAAACATCTCTACTCTTTAATACTTCTCTCAGCCAACTCTTTACCGACCCCATTATCGTTCTGACGGCTTTTTGTAGTGACTACTGATGGAGAAAACCCAATATTATGAACTTGAGAACGAAGTAAAATAACCCAAATTTGTGACTTAAACTTGCACTATTGTATGACTAAGAGCGGCATAGAGAGTTCGTCCATCATCGAATCCCAAAGAACTCTATACTCTACAACCATCAAGTATAAGATGTACATCACCTTTTGAGTATCCACAACTTTGTGTGACACTGAGCACTACAACGTAACTCCTTAAAGTGATAGCTATACACGCAGAACCTTCAAACATCATGTATAACTAGACAACTCAAGTCTCTGTCATTTGTACGGACAAAAGTTCCAATAAGGATCTCGAAGAATTATCGCCAACCCCGATATCTTTAAGATACTAAGTACACGCACCCGTGAAATTCCACTTCAATCTCAATTAATTAATAAAGAATTATCGCCGTAGTCACATCTTGGGGTTAAATGCTCATATCTAGCCTTTTGACGGTTTAAGTGAACTTGATAATGGTGTCCCGATCTTGTCAAAAATGTATCCCCGTGAAAATTTGTAATAACCAAGATACCACTCTATTGTTAAATATTATACCAAAATGCTTAACCAAAAATTATTTGATTGACACTTTAGTATCATTCATTGCAGCCCAACATTTTACGTTATATAACAACTCAGCTCGTAACACTTCCAACAGCCCAGTCCTAATCTTATCAGCCCAATATTCAAAATGAAATACCCGGTTCACAAGCCCAGAAAAGAAATATACCCGATCCAACCAATAACCAGATACCTATTCTAAGTTACAATAACCTAAAAACTCTTATTCCACTAACCCTAAACACACATATCATAATATGCGCCCCCATCACACCTAACTATCTCTCTCCAAACTCATCTAGATCTCAGTTATCATCAACCTTGTCGAATCTCCATATTCTTCAATCCGACTCATCATTCAAACCGATTAACAGTCCCTTTCAACCAAACAATATGTTATCAATTACTTCACAATCCGAATCAAGAACACTTCATGGCTTCAAGATCCTAGATGGGTCTCGGGTATGTTGTGTTGTTCATTTTACGGTCTAAACGAACCAAGAATAGATTATAACATGTTTGTTATACATCTTTTCTTTTTAGTTCAGATATTAAAAGGAGCAATGCTTCAAAAAGAGTAGATCGATGATGGTTATTTGAGCAATCTGAGATCATGTAATTTATTCATTTTCGTTTGTTTCTTGAATTATTGAGAGTTGGATAGTGATATGAGGTTAAGGTTGTGTCAAGGTTAGGATTAGAAGTGGTTGGTTTTGTGTTGACAGATCTGGTGACTTGACTTGACCGATTGCATCTCATGGACTGATGATGTTAATAACAGAGGTCATGAGATGGTAAATGGTTTGTGGTCAACGGTCTCTTTTTCATCTTCATTTCTGGTAACTTTTCGAAAAATTTTCAAAACATTTCGAAAAATTTGAGCTTATCGAGAACCTTTTAACTTATCGAGAACCTGGTTTTCGAGAACCTGATTTTCGAGAACCTAAGTTTTCGAGAAGTTTAGTTATCGAGAAAAAGATTTCGACAGATTAGGGTTTAATGTTCTCAATAACAAGTATTTTTCTCGAAAACAAGTACATCTCGAAAATTTCTTATACAAGAAATTCCGACCAGATTCCGGCGACCTCCTAAGCAGTTTCCGATGAGTTTTGACGTTCTTATTGACCACGTATCATGGACAAGGTACAAAAAACAGTCAAAAACATAATGTAACATAAACCTGTTACCGAGGTATGTAAGTGACCTCAAAAACAGATAAATGGTGATGACAGTTAAAGGTTTTGACTTTTTTGTTTTTTGGACCAAATATTGACAGTTAAAGGTTGTGACTTTTGGACAAAATTTTGATATACAGCTGTTATGAAAACTGTACCACTTTAAAGATAAAAAAATATTCAGATCCACAAAAAAGTGGGATAACAGCTTCAAAATAGTGTATGAATCCACACAAAGATGACTTTTTGACAAGATAACATCACAAATCAACGAAAATGAAAACCTTGGCTCATTATACCACTTGATAGGATCATAGTTTATTGTGATTTGTGGACTNACCACTTTAAAGATAAAAAAATATTCAGATCCACAAAAAAGTGGGATAACAGCTTCAAAATAGTGTATGAATCCACACAAAGATGACTTTTTGACAAGATAACATCACAAATCAACGAAAATGAAAACCTTGGCTCATTATACCACTTGATAGGATCATAGTTTATTGTGATTTGTGGACTCGGGTGGTCGGGTAATCTGCCATTCGTCATATTCTTTGACTCCAGTGGATCTGCATCATTCCGACATGCTCATACATCTTTGACGGTTGAAGCTTTCATAAGTGAGGAGCTCTCTTTTCATATGTGAAGACTCTTTGTGTTGACGTAGAATCCTTCTTTAGACGGTGTGTTGCTTAAGATCGTTTGTCTTTATCACTTTTGTAGATTCTTTTGGCAAAGAATCTATCTTTGACATTCATGTTTCTTCGATCTTTCATGAGAGCTTTCATTTTGTTGAGATATAAGTATGAGCATGTGGAAGCTGGTGTTCAGGATGGCGGTTGTACCTGCATTGAAACAGTTAGCAATAAAACATCCGGTACTTACAGGTTTGGAGTTAGAATTCGTCAACAGCATAGTGTGAAGACTCCTTCTAATCCTTACCAAGGCCGTTCCTAATCGGATACCCCCTAGAGGGCTTACACAGACATGCATACGCACACCCACGATTAGGTGAGTCGTTGGAGATCACCCCACGACTGTAGACCGTTTGAGACCATCGAACACACTAAGCGTAATCCACAAGGAATCACCGAAGTGACCTGCTGTTAGGGCTGTTTGATGTTGACCCTGGCAGGATCTCCGAAGTTAGTAAACTCTTTATGGAATCATTTAGGGAGTATTTGCAAGTTCCGTGATTGCTAAGATCTGCGAAGGACTCGATAATTTACACTTAGTGTCCAATGATGCAAGACACTTAGTGTAGAAGATTTTTGTGTTCCAAAGAGATCTTTTATGTTATCTCGTGGCTCTAGACTCGATAAGTGCACATTTGGTTTCCTATGCGGAGGCATGGAGCAGAGGGCCTCCTGTTTCAATATCAACCATCTCTAATAGACAATCGATAGATTACACTGGTTCCCCGTGAGAATGAAACAAACATCTTTTGAGAGATGCCTGAGTAGCTAAGAAGGTTTAGGTGCATTGCGTCACTGGGTCCATGACGTCTTTTATCTTCAATACCGGTGTCGCCTTAGCAACGACCAGTAGCATATGAATTGAACCCGGTGTCTGACCTATGGTTGATAAAATGGAGGGCTATTTCTTTTCACCATTTTCATTCATTTTCTTTTTAATTCTTCAACCCCTTCTTTCTCCTTTCCTTCATTTCTCCTTTTGTTATATCATACCTAAGGAATTCTAATTTCTAACTATTGGTGATGTCCTTGGGTAGATGCCTCCGGTTTAGGCGGATCATAGGATGGTTTTTCCTATCCTCAGTCACCTTGTAACTCCATGACTATCCTATTGATGCCTTTAAACCAAATCATTGAAAATCTCTCAAAGTGTGTAAGAGTGTAAAACTTTTTGTTAACACTTTGAGGTTTTGGATTTTATATAAAATACTCCCCCTCAACATATGCTCATGATTATTTTCAGAAATTTGCATATGTGGGAAGAGTTGGCACTTTTTGAATTGATCCACTCTTAATAGTCATGTACCTGAGGGACACGTTTACGTTGCTTAGTTAAAGGGATGCATTATCAGCTTTTAGGTGATAACTAGCCCTAATAACTAACTTGATGTTGTTAACATTCCTAAAAGGAAGTTAGACCCGTCAAAGTAAACAACTAGAAAGAGTTTCTCGAAATGGTACTTTATAATCGGATAAATCCTTTCGAATTCAAACATTTGTTGTTTCGTCAATTCATGGGTCAATTCTGAGTTGAGCTCGTACGAGATAAGACTTTTTGACATCATATTTTAATCTCTTTCTTTTTCTCCCCCTCAAAAATAGCATAACAAATGTTGTTTTTGTAAACGGTTTTGATTAAAATATGCCTTTTTGAGTCTTATGGGGAGAGATCAACAAGATTTGAAGATTTAAGAATGATGTTTTGATTCAAGTACTCCCCCTCAACAAGTGATTACTTATTGAGGTGTAATACTTGTCTTTTGAGCAGATTTGAAAAATACTGAAAGGTTTGATTAAATCTACTCAAAAGTAAGAAGCTTTCGCTCCTTATATTAGGATTGTGGCACTGATGCGTACCACAGGGTCCTTTCATTACAAAGTGCGGGCTGTACACTGTTATGTGTGCACAAGCCTTAGTAATTACAAATCAAACAATATTATAAATATATTGAAATATTTGTACCAGAAGTATGGGAGCTGAACTAAGCATCGAAGACTGTGAACTTTGGATCAGGTCGACGAAATGTTAAGACCGGAAATGATGGTCGAACACCGATATAGCTTTCCAACCTTATGATCTGTTGTCGTCGATATAGCCTTTCTTCAATCGTATGGACAAAGTTTCTGATCATTCTGCGTCCATTAGCTTTCCACCTAGTTGCTCTTCCCTCTTTTAGCCTCTTCTTTTCATCCTCCAACCTTTCTGCTAACCCATCACGAACTCGTTGAAGTGTGACATCACAAAACTTCTGAATCTCATCGAACCTCATGAAACGAAGCTGATGCTTGCTGTTGAGGTAGATGACTCCAAATGCCGGTTGTTGCACGAGAGAGTATTGTGACATCCCGGTAATTTCAGGAATCATGAGTTGTGGTTGAGTAAGGTTGATGGTGTTCTGATAACTTTCCACTCCCAGCTGAAGATCTTCCACTCTTTCTTGAACAATTAATCGTCTGATGTGGAGTAGGAGAGATGCGATGAAGTTGTATTGTGTGTCTTGTTCAAAGTTGAGCAGCTTTCCTTGAACTTTTAGGAGATACATATCTTCAATATCATTCAGGTTCAAATCTGGGAAGTCTGCTTCACAAAACTTGTACTTCTTCTCGTCTAGTCTCTTGACGACGATTTCCTTCAAGAAGGCGTAGTTGAATTTCTTTTCTTCCACGATCTCCAGTATGGCAACGATACGACGCGGTTGCTTCACATTCTCACTAGACTTGAGATGTAGTCTGTGGGTGTAGCCAAGCTTTCGTTTTTCTGGCCAGTGTTGAATACCGAGAAGAGCGTCCCTGTTGTATTGGACAACTGATTTGCAGTAGATTGGTGCGTGCTCTTCAATGTATGGTAATTCATATCGGGCGGCTGGAATTGAAAGTGTGAGTGAGGATGCATATCGTTCCTTGGAAGTCTCGTGTGCATGCTGAAGGTATTGGAAGTCGTTGTTGAAGAAGCGTCGGTAGGGGATCTTAGGTTTTTCTGGAAACCCAAGTAGAGGTAGTGGTTTTGTCCAGTCCGTGAAGTAAGGTTTCTTCGTTTTAGTATCGACATTCGATTCAGGGTTAAGCCAGTCGAACGAGCCAGATAAAGCACAGGCTATGTTCTCCATGTGATAATTGACTTCAACTTTGTTCCATGATCTCTTCTTGAGAAAGTCCATGGCTTCACGATTGATCCGCTTCATTTCAGTCTTTGACAACCTTTCAACTTGTAAACCTGACATAATACTCTGAGTCATCTACAAAGTATTACCCGGCAATGGTTCGTCGGTCTCAAGCGGTGGTTGTGCTTTNTGTGATAATTGACTTCAACTTTGTTCCATGATCTCTTCTTGAGAAAGTCCATGGCTTCACGATTGATCCGCTTCATTTCAGTCTTTGACAACCTTTCAACTTGTAAACCTGACATAATACTCTGAGTCATCTACAAAGTATTACCCGGCAATGGTTCGTCGGTCTCAAGCGGTGGTTGTGCTTTGATCATCATTGTCAGCCAATCAGAGTCATGAGCTTCGTCCACATCTAGCCATGAGAATTGAGTAGTCTTCTTCTTCTGCTTCTTTGACTTTGAGGACTTCTTCTTCTCTTTTGGAGACGATGGACCGGTTTGAAATTCAGGAATTTCTGATTCGGGTATTGCTGTTTCTGGTTCTTCCTGAGTGTCAAACGGTTGAAGCATGAATGGTGCCTCTGATTGTGTCGGTCCGGAGCCAGATGCAGGAGCTCTTTGTTTGGAAAGAGGAGCGTTAGAAGTCTTGTGGGGCTGTTGTGATGAAGATGGTGCTTCTGACTTCTTTGACTTTTTGCTTTTCGCATCTGAGTCAGGATCATCATCTTTCCTTTGTCATTTGTGTTTACTGGCAGCTTCCTTGCAAGATTCTTTTGAGGCAATGGCTTGAAGTGCCTCGAACATCGTTGATTCTTCAGGTGTCTTATCCTCCTTGTTTCTAAGCTTGACAGCTAACAGTGTTTGCAGTTGTTTAGTAGATAGCTCTTCCGGTGGTGGAGGATCCCTGTTAGTGCGAAGGTAGAATGGAGTTGACTCAAGCATTCTTTCAATGTTGTGCTTGATCCTGGTATTCAATTTAGAACGAATCGGCTCAATAAGCGCAGACACAGCCGGTTCAGTTATTGCAGCAAGGTTTTCGTTGAGATATTCTGTTGTGTACTCTTTGATCATCCCGTCCATGTCGGCATGTAGAACTTTGTCGACAAGTGCACTCGCATCCTGAAGATCTTTGACTTGTGAAGTCAAAGTTTTGACCTGTTGTGAGAGCAGTTGTACATGGTCATTAAGATCTCCAGTTGGCTGTTGCGTCTCCTTCTTTTTATTCTTTGCCAAATCAAGAGCTTTCTTGATCC
>LBNU01004699.1:87385-106672 GCA_014162995.1 Artemisia annua | reverse complement strand
ACCCAAAAATTCATTCAAGGACCAATTTTGATAACTTAAAATATTTCAGGGACCTTGAATGATAAAACTCCACAATTTTGAACTTCAGGGACTAGTTTTGCCAATCTTTGAAAGTTGGGGGACTGAAACTACCAATTTTGCAAACTTTGTACGTTTTTCATCTGTTTTTACTCATTTTGCATCTAAAACATATAAAACACAATTTTGAAATATTTTCAGTATTTTGATGCATTTCTGAGTGTTTTCGTATGTTTTGCAGTTCAGATTCTACCAAAAATGATGAGTGTTTGAGCACTCATCAGAACACTCTGACGGCGTCAGGTGTAAAATTCTGGAAATTTTTTTGCAAGTTTTGTTTTTCTGCCGAAACCGTAATGTTTTATCAAATCTTTAACTTATAAACTCCAGGAATCTGCAAATATTCATTCCACAAGAATTATATCTTTATTTGTTTTCTAGGATTTTATTTTATGTAGATTACCGCCGATATTATGAAAGGTTTCTTGTTGGTTTTCTCAGGTTTAACAGGTTATATTGGACAAGAAGATGATTTATATTTCGGAAGGGAATCTTTGTACGTTAATTTTCTTGGAGGAATATCTAACCATGTTACCACATTATCCACATCGAACGAATCAGGGGAGTATTTGTTTCATTCTTTTACCTTCTTTACTTTTACATCTTTTTATTTGAACATTGGGGACAATGTTCAGCTTAAGTGTAAGGGGGGGGGGGGGTAAATGATGATACCTTAGGGAATGCAATTACACTTGATTTTTGTTTGTTTAATAGTAGTTGTGTAATAAAACTAAGAGAAATATTTGTTAGGGCGATTTTAGCGCCAAATTTAAAATTTTTTACAACATATAGGAGTGAAACTTTAGTCTTAATGAGCGTCTCATGGATAGGAGTTATATGACTAGCACAAAAACCGTACCACTCAAAATTTATGAATAAGGTAGTGACCATCCGAGTATTAGATTAATTGACTAACGTGCTAGCGATCTAGTGTATGACTTGGTGACCATCCGTTATGCAAATGACGCGCCAGCGATCCAAGAAGTGCACTAGTGACCATCCGTTAGTTGAAGCGTCAAAGACTCGTGCCAGCGATCTACTAAGTTTATGCAGGAGATATTTGCCTTTTGATCTTTAGGGAAAGCCTTAGTGCTTGTGAGTGTACCAGTAGTACTTAGATTCTAGAACTTGCGTTAGTGATTCATCCCGAGACCGCAAGTAAGACTACATTCTTGTAGTTGGATTACTACATGATAAGAGGCATTAGGATAACCCTTGTTTTACACCTGTTTATATAATTACATTGGCTACATTGGTCAAGTAATTTTCCCACACCTTTGCGATGTACCCATTTTTGGTACACGATACCCCTAGTACACCCCTCAGATCCTATCTTTTTCGTTTCTAACTTTAAGCATTTTACTTAAAGTAAGAATTTGTTTACAATCCACCCTAAATGTACACCCAAATCGCCTTAGCCTACCTTGTATGCACTCATCTTTAGTGCATTATTGTGACAACATTAGTTTAAACCCTTAGTTAATTATCTAATTGATTACATGGTTGCTAAGTCGAGTCATATCCTGTATATATTGTTTTGGGACGATTGGGACTCATGGGTAAAGTACTAGTGTAATGGAGTGATGGGGAAGAACATCAATTATTACCCCTATATGTGCGTAAATGTTTAAAGTACTCCAAGTGTTTTGATTATCTTAATTCGAGTCATTAGAATAGTTATTTGTAAATTATGTAAAAGTTCAAGTGTAAGGGGAGAACCAAGGCCCCTATGATGTATTATTTTGGATGGTAGGGCAAAAGTGTATGCGAAAAAAAAAATAGAAAAAGAAAAGAGAAAAACATACGGACTACCATCCCATTTCTTTTTATGTTTATGTTCTTGTTATTTCATTTTTAGCTTAAGTCGAGTCGAGTCGAGTCTTGGCTTAGCAACGCCACATTGTACATGTAATTAACCAAGATTATTAACTTGCCACCAGTAAAAATATCCTTTATCCAACAAAATCGTGTTTATCATATCCCTACACCTCATGTTACAACCCTTTGAAAAGCCCTCTTTGATAGTTTATCCTAGGTGCTTACGCCTAGTGGTGGAGGTTTTTTATCCTTTCCCAAGCCTATGGTAATCTATGTGCTATGACAGGTAGTGAGAGATATTTTCCATTTCCATTTAGTTATATAGGTTTATAACACCCGAGAGATGTGAGTATCCAAACACTATTTGTGAGGTGCTAGTGTATAATCTCTGTGCTTATTTTGATTGAAGTGGAACGATCATTTGTTGTAATTACTTTTATATTAGTTTTAAATGACTCCTAGGTTGTATTTTGATTAGAATAAAAGCGCATTTGCTTGAGGACAAGAAAATCTCAAGTGTAAGGGTATTTGATGAGGCGAAAAGTGTTACGCTTTTAGGGGGTCATTTAAGCCCTAAGTCGTGATAATTTGGTCAAATATTGCCTCAAATCGTTCCTTTTGTCATTTTAGGTACTTTGGAGAAGAAATCTGGAAAAGGGAGCATTTTGGACATTTTTGGAGCATAAAAGTGAAGAAAACAACAAAGTTGTGGAAAACTAGAAGGGGGGGTTGAATAGTTTTACGTCCTTTTTGTTGTATTTTGAAAAATTTTAATTACTTATTAAAACTTTGATTTGATCTTATGTGAATTCAATTGTTGAACAATATGATCAAATTTAAATAGATGTAATCTAATAATGCAAATAATGTAATGAAATGAAGTAAAAGATAGGGATGGAAAGATCAAACCACAACACGCGAATTTGTAGTGGTTCGGCTACAAAGACACCTTCCTTGCCCTACTCCACTCCCCGAGTACCACACTCGAGAGTTTTCTTCACTATGTCAACAAACTCCCTTATGGCGGAGAAACCTTACACACCTTGGCTTACACCGATTAACGACACTAAGCTAAATGTCGAGTTCTAATCCTAGCTAGAAATAATCTCACAACTTCCTCACAACTTCACACCTTCTTCACAATATCTTCACACCTTCTTCATGCCTTCTTCTATCTCCACTATCTTCACAACTTATTCACTACTTCTTTACAAAACAACTAGTAACTACAATTGGCTTAAGCACACAACACTTCACTACTAATTTATCACAGCTACAATACAATTACAACTAACACAACACTACTTTTTTATGAGGATGTTGGAGGAGTGTTCTTCTTTTGCACTTGAATGGATGAGGCTTTGGATCACTTGGAAACAAAGATTTATGTATATATGATCAAAGGATTTTAGAGAATAGAAATATGGATTTAGATCAGAATATTTAGAGTGCAAAAGGTAAGCAAAATCTGTGGAAATGAACCAGTATTTATAGCCAGAAAAATACTGTTCTGGAGCGTGCCAGTCCCCTTAATTGAGGGGTCGGTCCCCTTAAAATTAAGGGGAACGCCCAGTAAATTAAGGGGGCCGCCCCCTCCAGAATGTTGGACATCTTTGTCATTTTGTGTGGAAGGTTTTTCTGGATCATTTTTGCCATTTTTGGTTAAAAATTTGAATTCATATATTTAAAATGTTTTAAACATATTCTTTTAATTCCAAAATGTTTTATAAAAGACATAAAATATTTTGTGACATTTTATAAAAATCTAGTGATTAAGAAAATGTTCATTTGATCATATAGTGCATTAAACACTTTGTTTATTCATACCTTAAGTGATTAAGTTGTTGAAATGAAAATTTACAACTAAATACTTGTTTACGTCATAATCTCTGGTTTAATGAGTTTACATTTTGTGATTATCAAAACATAGAGATATTAAAAAATAATAATAATGTTTTTAGACATTACTTATATCAACAATCTCCCCCTTTTTGATGATTACAAAACCTTAAACTTATTAAGTCTAAAGATTAATTTTTAGACAAGTACTTAGAGTTTATATTCACTTCTCCCCCTTTTTGTAGAGTCAAAAAGGTTAAGCCGTCGTGTCGTATGTATGGTTTGTGACGGAATGGAAGCTCCCCCTTGATGTATGCTCCCCCTCGTTCGAGGGCATCAAGAAGACGAGCTATGGAATGCTTGCAAGAAAAATATTAGAAGTACAAGCATATAGATATATATAGATAGAACTAATAGACAAACACATAAAAATAGAAGAACATTCATTAAGAACTAAATGTTGAGTACAAGTACACAACCATACAACATTTCGAAGAACTAATCCTAACTACATCATTCAACAACTAGCAAATATTCCAACTATGCTAGTACAACACCATGCTTAGAGAACATGAACCTTCATAGAGCTTGCAAACAAAATGGTTGAGAAATTTTATTTATTAAGCATTGCATATGCTTAATTTGGAGGGAATGAAGGTGAGGGTGGATAAATGGGGGGAAGTTGGTGGTGGTGGTGGTAGGATAGGTGATGATGGAGGTGGTGGTGGTGGATGGGTTAGCAAGTGTTCAATACATGAAAACATGTATTGCATTTCATCTCTAAGACCAAAAATGATGGTCCGGTTGTGAATGCAACAAAGGCATGTGTCACCATGAGCTTCAAGCAAGTTCCAAGGTACGGGATTCACAAAGAATGGTGGGGTGATAGGCGAGGATGAGAAATGAGCATCAAGTGGTGTTATTGGTGATAGTGAGATGGTGAGTTTGGTTGATGGAGGTTCTTATGTAGGAGGTGGTGGTGACACTTGTGGTGGTGATAAGTGTGAGTTGATGTAGTCATTGATGGATGATGTTGAAGGTATTGAGGAGGAGGATGTTCCATGAGTGGAAGGTGTTTTTGATGGTGCATTTGGTGCACTAGGGGATGAGCATTGTGGTAGAGGTGATGGAGTGGTGTTGTCTTCATGAGTTAGATCAATGAAGAGTTGTTTTGGAGGTATGGTGACAATCTTTTGTTTCTTGGATGACTTGGAGATAGAGGTGCTTGGTGATGACATGCTGAGTTAGGATAGTGGTTGATGATTGTGAAGGATGATGAGATGAAGAATTTTCAATTTGAGGGTATTTATAATATGAAAACATGGTTGGTTTAGGTATGTTTTTGAAATAGATTCATGAGATACTAAAATCAGTTAGGTTATAAGAAGAAATGGTAGCTGATGCTAGAGAAAAGAGGTCACAAGATGCAAAAGAAAACAGTAAAACTCAGTTCCAGATGGCCGGTCCCCTTAATTGTAGGCCGGCCCCCTTAATAATTAAGGGGACTGCCTAGGAAAATTAAGGGGGCCGCCCATCTGGTGTTTTCCCAGGCGACCATAATTCAAAAAATTTCAGAAATGGGTTTGTTTTGAAGTGTGTATTTGCAACAAGCTCTATTTGGAACATATGCACTAAGAATAATAAAATACTAGCATAAACATATAATAGAAATAATCATGCATGCATGTAAACTAATATGTTTCATTTTAAGTAACTAAGAGCATACCAACAACATGAAATAGATAGCAAGATTCAAACATCTTAATAGATAAAGCAAGGCATAAAATATGTAGCAAGCAATACACATCAAAGAGTCAAGTATTTCCGAATACATTGGACAAATAGCATCAAATAAAATTTTCTAACAAACAACCCATAATGTCTAATAAGATCACATCCAAATCCCTACTTCTTTTTCCCAACAAGCTTCCTTAGCATATTTCGCATGGACTTGAAACCACCTCTAACTTCTTTATATATGCATTTGTTGTGTTCAGTTTATCAAAGACGTTTGACGTGAGTAGAGGAGTTCATCGGTTCTTTCGTGAGGTAGCGAAACATGATACTCTTGAAGATCAAGATCGGGAAGGTAATCAACAAAGGTAGTGGGAGATGGGGTAGTGATGTGTTTCAAAAGCTTTAAATTTATAATACTAATTTCACCATTTTCCTTAATATATAAAACACATGGGTAAAGTATAACCCCCGTTTATAGCAAAGGTTTAGGTAAGACCAGGTCGTCCGAAGAGATTGTAGAAAAGCCAAGTTAGCAATTGTGTTAAAGTAAAGTCCTTAGATTGTCACTTATCCAAAAACTAGTAATTTAGATTGTTTGTTTATATGATTAAAAAGCTATGTTTATTTAGGCTAAGAAACATGGAAGTAACATGTAAACGATGAGCAAGCAATCATGAACAAGATATATAAGCAAGAGGTAAATGGTTATCACTCGTACCCATAACTATCCAACATATTAAGAAACCCTTTCGACCTATGATTCTCAATATATCAAATGCATTAAGAATGGTTCATAACAGAAGTAAACATAAGCCAATTTCCTCATCAAGTTGTTAGACATGAGATAAGGCATTAAACAAGATCATGGATGGGTTGATAAATGTTTTGTCGACCAATTTTTACAAGGTAAACACCAAGTTGTCATAGACAAACACCTTGAAATAATACCAAAGTGGCAGACCCTTTCGACCTACTTCTACCACAGAGATACATCAAACATTCAACAATGATCCAAGCATAATCTCATCAATTAAACTTAAGTATAGTATCAAATAGCAAGCGTACATTACATTGCAAACAACCATATAGCTATATCACCCAAATAAACATAATAATGACTACTCCATTATTGTAATAACAAAACACATATTATTCAACATGAATTTCATAAACTTCATAATTCAATTCGACAAAGTAGAAAAGTGTACCAAAGTGATTACAACGAAAGAACAAATGATTTTACAGAGATAACCCTCTAGGCTCGTTCTCCTACACTCTGTCATAGCAATAGAATCACAACCTCGACCATGATATGGTGAACTTGGTATGAGTTCACCAATCCCACTTCGTATACTTTCCCTACTTCTCTTTGGATGTTGCTCCCTTTCTCTGGTTTCGTACCTCTGCTTTTATAGACTCATTTTGACCTAATTCAACTCATGTGTTCAGTAAATGAGGACAAGTGATCGGCCTTAAAATGAATGCAAACAATAACTCTGCTTTGTAACTGTCAAGGTAAGCGCACCGTACTTCGTAGAAAGTACGCCGTACTTCGCGTATACTAAATCTCATTTACCCGCCAAGTAAGTACGCCGCACACAGTCCTAAAACCGGCGTACTTGGGTCTTTCATACTTGTATATTTTCATTCCAAGTCCTTCCTTTCTTGTATTTGTCACTTTATCGTCTTTTTAGTGGTATTTCTAACTTTCTTCTCTCGTTCTATCCTGCAACCAGATTAGTACCAATTCTACACAAATAACGTGATATTCTATGTAATATAATAGATATATGATATATAATCGATGGAATATATATGTATAATTAGAGCGTTATCAAATCCCCCATACTTAACTATTGCTTGCCCTCAAGCAATCCTTAAAAATATTTTTATTTTTATCTTGTCAAGAAATCATAAGCCAAAATAACGCGACTAAGCATCTCACGAAAGTGGAAAGTATAATTCACTCACACTCATATATCGGGTATAAAAGAATCACACTCAGCTGCTCAGACATGTTAAATAAATTACCATAGGCTTGTACAAAAAACTAAACTTCACCGACATGGCGTAAGCACCAAGTAAATTTTATTAGAGAGGATTTTTATTCGGGTTATAACGTTAGGCTAAAGGTAATAATATGGGTATGGATTAGACATCGATTTATATAGTGAAATTGTTTCTAAAACAATATAATAATAAGTTGAAAGTCCATTTTCTCGTAACAACGATCTCCATTTGGCACATATTTCGCCAACACTTTATTCTTCCTCGTACATATATTTTTTTTCTCTTTTGTTTTCTTTTGTTTTCTTGTGAAATATTTGGTTTCCCCCATACTTACGATAAATACACCACTTCAATCAAAACTAGAAGTTTGCAACCTTTGTATTTCTTTCAAAATAGCATAATCCGTACTTATTTCTTTTTCTTTTTCTTTGGACTTCCAACAAGGTTCATAGGTTTAGAAAGGCTAAAGTGTATATATTTTTCTTTTTATAGTGGATGTAAGAAATGAATAGATTGCCTCAGAATGTTGTTCTAGTGGTATCTAGCACTAAAGATAAGTGCTACAAAAGGTTTTTATATTGGAAATTAGATAATCGATATGATTACTAATATTTTTTTTATTGAATGCTATTTGGTGTAAATCCTAAATTTTGCCTCTTATCATTTAAAATTACTTATATCACACGAATGTGATCTTACAGCGGTCTCGTAAAGATTTTAAGCACAAGTTCTAGAATAAATAAAACATCGGCACACTCATAAACAAAGAAACAAGCCATTAATAAGGGCATTAGGCTGAAAATTCCTCACATTTTAGTGGTAATGGTTATGAATATGCTAGCACGTTATCAATTCCGAGTCGAATTAGCTTAAATCATTTAACTCGAATATTTTTCCAAAATAATATAATAAGTGTGGCGTACCAAGTTGAAAAACCGTCGCACATTTTCTAAAAAATATGTTTTTCTTTTTAAATCATTCCAATTTATCTCACCCCCATACTTATTATGAACATTGTCCTCAATGTGACAGAATATAAATAAAATATAGAAATGGGAATGAGTTACATTACTATAGGACAAATTCAGCAAAATTGTACGAAGCATATTTGAGCCTTCGTACTAAATTCGAACCTCCACATATTCATAAACAAAACAAACAAAAACAAGCAAACAAATATAATCAAAAAGATTAGATAGATTATTATTATTAGTACTAATACTAGTTATGCATATAGATTATATATATAGAGTTCTAGTTATTGTTTTTGTTCTTGTTCCTTCTTGTTCCCCCCAATTACCATTGTTTTTGTTTCCAGATTACCATCACAAATTGTTTTGAATGCCAACAGAGGCATTAGTTACAGACCATAAGAATAAAATTGTTTGAAATTGTCTTAACACAACCAGATGTCTGGTTTCCTTCCAAGTACGCCGCACACCAGTTATTGTGCGGCGGTTTTCACTGCTGTTGTTGATCTGTGGTGGTGGTGGTGTTACCATTCATTCAAGGGCTCTACTTCGAACACCTCTGGAAGGTCCCTTAGCTTCCCAGTCTCCTTGCTCCTTAGGTAGAAGAAGCTTCTCATATCCACATTCCCTAGCTTCACAGGCTTCTCAAACAACTCCATCTCCCCTTCATTCATCAAACCATTATTCCTTGTCATCCTGTTTATCAAGTGTCCACAACAGATTTTTGATCCTCCAGCTTCCACAGCCACATTCTTCAGGTGTTGAGCTATCAACCAGACTACATTCAAATGAGACAAGGGGTGTTTCTTGTCAAAAGCATGTAAGATCCATAAGTCTTCATCAAGAACATACTGAGTATAGTGGGCCCTGTGGAAAACTGACTGCATCAGTAACTTGTGAAGCACCTGCAACAATGGATTCCTAATTTTCCAGACTCTCTTCTTACCATAAACTCGAACATCTTCTCCACTAATCTCCTTCCAGTAACCATTAGCATCAAAATCCTTCATCTGTCTTTGTCCTCTCAATATCATCCTTTCAAAATTATCATTACAAACATCCTGGTCAGAATAGATCCCCAGCATTCTTCCAAACTGATATAATGTCACCACATTCTCTTCTCCTCCTAGTCTAAAACTCATGAACTTGTCTGTCAAAACCCCCTCATCATGAATTGTTTCCTTAACCTTCACAGTGCTAAAGAACTCAAGGCACCATTCCCTGTAAATAGGCTCCCTGATTTCTACAGCTCTCTTCCACATGTAAGAATTCAGAACTTCCCTGCTAAACATCATCCTAACTAACAACATGTTCTCAATATGCTCATAACATCCTAAATTCTTGATTATTCTCCAGTCTACTATTTTTTGAACTTCAATCTCTCTTACAGATAACCTAATCAGCCTTTTATTGAATTCAAGCTTGTCATTTCTCTCCACTCCTTGCCACTTTAGATTAGGGTGCTCTTCTGGCTTCCTTTTGTTTCTCTCTTTTTCTATAGCTCCTTTGGTTCTTCCTGCTAGAACCTGAAATATAAATAGTTCATAGGTACAAGATTATTAGCTGTTAGTGCAACAAGTATTGCTAAATCTCTCTCAAATTCTAATTCTCAAACATTCTGTCTTGAATTCAGGCAAAAGTGCGACGTACTTGGCAACAAGTACGGCGTACTAACTAGTTTAAAATGTAAGTACGGCGGTTCAGATCTGAAAACTGGCGCACATAGCATTATGGGCGCGAAATATTTGATTCTAAAGCATCATGCCAACAAAACTACGTTTTTAAACTCATGATACAGTTTTTCTTCATTGATTTCTAAAAAATCCCTAAAAATAAGCGGTTCTTATCTTAGGTTTAAGCATTTAGGCATCATTTCTGTAACTCTTAACTCGTAACATCAAAATCTTCTTTAACATCTCATCTTAATCTCTCCTAGATCAAATAAGCATATTCAAATTTCTATCTTCGCAAAAATAGTGATCAAGGCTAAAAACCCTAACCCTAATTCAATTTAATCTTACGCAAAACTTTTGTTCATGAAATTGGGTAGTCCTATAAGTTCCCATTATTCTAACTAACACATTAATCAAAATAAAAATCTAAAACATATAACAAAAAATATAAACCATAAAATTACGAAATAAAATTGTAAAGAAACCAAACAAAATGGATAAACATACCGAAGACATAATAATGTGGATTGATTTTCTATGAAAAGATCTCTTGTGGATCATTATGATTAAAAGGGTAGCGGTTTCTCTCGGTGTTGTGTGTGAAAATGTTGTGAGTTATGAAAGATTTTCAAGTTATATTTATAGTCCCGCTCAGAAGTGCGGCGTACTTGACCCCAAGTACGGCGTATTTACTGCAATTTTTTTCACAGTTAATAATTTTAAGTAACATGCATACGTAAAAACGTTCAATCCACATATAATCAAACTTCATTATATTCATTCATTCATCAAAACATTCCATAACTTTCCAGGATACAATGTTTTGGTACGTTTTATTCAAATGATGAAAATAACATAGAAAAGAAAAATAAAAACGAGAAAAATAAACTTAGAAGCGTATGTTGCTACTCCTATCCGTCATCCATAATTTTTCAAGCTCTGAAATATTTGGGTGACAAAACATCACTCAGCTTGTATTCTCCAGAAACCTTCCTTCCAGTTTTAACCTTTGGAGCATCAATCACAAATGGCATTTGTTGCTCATTCTCCAAACAAATCTCAGCCCAGAGAGTTATTTGTCCAATATTATAACTAATAATACTCCTAGTGTGTTCCAAGTATGGCCTGCCTAAGACAACCCCAATTTTCACTTTTTCTTCCACATAGAATTCCAACTCGTATCCTTTAGTTTTTTCAATAGAGTCATCATTAGTTTCTCCCACCAAATTCATAAGTAGTTTCATGTTAACTTTCTTTTCTCCATTCTCTAAAACTTCATAACTTAGTCCCAATTGGTCCCCTAGTTCTTGAGAGATAAGGTTTTTCTCAATATCAAGGTCCAATATTCCGTCAGAGGCAAATATCCCCTCTACATAGCATGGTGTGATATATTTCTCTCCAACTTCTTCCTCATCACCTATCCAAAAACGAGAAAAATAAACTTAGGAGCGTATGTTGCTACTCCTATCCGTCATCCATAATTTTTCAAGCTCTGAAATATTTGGGTGACAAAACATCACTCAGCTTGTATTCTCCAGAAACCCTAGAGAGTTATTTGTCCAATATTGTAACTAATAATACTCCTAGTGTGTTCCAAGTATGGCCTGCCTAAGACAACCCCAGTTTTCACTTTTTCTTCCACATAGCATTCCAACTCGTATCCTTTAGTTTTTTCAATAGAGTCATCATTAGTTTCTCCCACCAAATTCATAAGTAGTTTCTTGTTAACTTTCTTTTCTCCATTCTCTAAAACTTCATAACTTAGTCCCAATTGGTCCCCTAGTTCTTGAGAGATAAGGTTTTTCTCAATATCAAGGTCCAATATTCCGTCAGAGGCAAATATCCCCTCTACATAGCATGGTGTGATATATTTCTCTCCAACTTCTTCCTCATCACCTATCCTATGGATTGAAAAGACCTTAGTATCATCACTCATTTCAGATGTCAGTATGTTCAGTTTCTCAAAGTTTTCCTCAATAGTTGTTGTCTTTTGGTAAATAGTGAGTATACCCTTAGCAAAATCCACGGTTCCCTTTGCTAACACCAAGAATGGTCTTCCAAATATGACACTAGGTACCCATTCATCATCACTTGGGTTAACATAAAACTCCACCAAGAACACATCCACATTCATTTGAACTAGTAACTTCTTATTGATAATTTTGTTTCCATTTTCCCTTTCTTCAAAACCTAGCCCAAGCCTTTTCATTAGCTCCTTAGACACATAATTCCTATTGTAATCCAAGTCAACTATTGCATCATTTGCATAAATATTTTCTTCATGGCAAGGGGTAATAAACTTCATGAAACATTCATCCATTTCCATCCCATAAAATATATGAACCTTTTGCTTATTCTTTTTCCCCATATCTGGTATGTCAAAAGTAACTGCTCCTTGCCAAGTTTCTTCAGTTTCCACTTGGTCAACCTCAGCAAGAGAATTTCCCTTATCTAAGCACATACGTCCAATACTCGAGTTTGGGTCCATTTCTAACATTTGACAACATAACATCAAGTAAACCATTAGTATGTTAGTACAATCAAAACTAAATGATATTTTGCACTCCAATAACATCAATAAACATTCAGAAATCAAAAGATGGATTGGTTTGATCATTATGAACAATATAAAAGTCTTCTGTGAACTTTTGGTCATAAAAGTGCGACGTACTTGATAACAAGTGCGGCGTACTTCTTTTTTAATCTTCATATTATTTTGAATTTTCCCAGGAAAGACCGACGTACTTGAAAACAAGTGCGGCGTACTTCCCCTGTTTTTAGTTTCAACTCCTTTGTAGTTTTTAGAATATCTCAAAATTATGTTTAACCTTATAGTCCAGATTATTATCATGCATAAACAATCAAAAACAAGAAAATGTCTAATTAACCAAATAAGCAAATATTTTTGTATTTTCGATGAATCATAACATATTAACAAATGCATCAATCCAAATACCAAAGGCACATAAAAAGCAATTCTCATGTTCTCAGCCTTTAATTTAAGCATTAAAAAGTTTTTGTTTTGGTTTGGTTTTGTCTCAGTGAACATTGTGAATTTTTCCAGAAAGTACGGCGGTTTAGAAAGTAAAACCGGCGTAATTTGAATTTTTTCAGAGAATACGGCGCACAAACTTTGAAGTGCGGCGTACACTCAGTCTCAGAAAGCAAAAAAAAATTGATTCAGTTTGCCAGAACACTGTACGGCTATGTTTGTAAAAAGTCTCAAAACACTTAACTAACTCGATTTTATTAATGCCAATCCCCGGCAGCGGCACCAAAAACTTTGATGTGTTTCAAAAGCTTTAAATTTATAATACTAATTTCACCATTTTCCTTAATATATAAAACACATGGGTAAAGTATAACCCCCGTTTACAGCAAATGTTTAGGTAAACCAGGTCGTCCCAAGAGATTGTAGAAAAGCCAAGTTAGCAATTGTGTTAAAGTAAAGTCCTTAGATTGTCACTTATCCAAAAACTAGTAATTTAGATTGTTTGTTTATATGATTAAAAAGCTATGTTTATTTAGGCTAAGAAACATGGAAGTAACATGTAAACGATGAGCAAGCAATCATGAACAAGATACATAAGCAAGAGGTGAATGGTTATCACTCGTACCCATAACTATCCAACATATTAAGAAACCCTTTCGACCTATGATTCTCAATTTATCAAATGCATTAAGAATGGTTCATAAAAGAAGTATACATAAGCCAATTTCCTCATCAAGTTCGTTAGACATGAGATAAGGCATTAAACAAGATCATGGATGGGTTGATAAATGCTTTGTCGACCAATTTCTACAAGGTAAACACCAAGTTACCATAGACAAACACCTTGAAATAATACTAAAGTGGCAGACCCTTTCGACCTACTTCTACCACAGAGATACATCAAACATTCAACAATGATCCAAGCATAATCTCATCAATTAAACTTAAGTATAGTATCAAATAGCAAGCGTACATTACATTGCAAACAACCATATAAAAATGCATTAAGAATGGTTCATAAAAGAAGTATACATAAGCCAATTTCCTCATCAAGCTCGTTAGACATGAGATAAGGCATTAAACAAGATCATGGATGGGTTGATAAATGCTTTGTCGACCAATTTCTACAAGGTAAACACCAAGTTGCCATAGACAAACACCTTGAAATAATACTAAAGTGGCAGACCCTTTCGACCTACTTCTACCACAGAGATACATCAAACATTCAACAATGATCCAAGCATAATCTCATCAATTAAACTTAAGTATAGTATCAAATAGCAAGCGTACATTACATTGCAAACAACCATATAACTATATCACCCAAATAAACATAATAACGACTACTCCATTATTGTAATAACAAAACACATATCATTCAACATGAATTTCATAAACTTCATAATTCAATTTGAGAAAGTAGAAAAGTGTACCAAAGTGATTACAACGAAAGAACAAATGATTTCACAGAGATAACTCTCTAGGCTCGTTCTCCTACACTCTGTCACAGCAATAGAATCACAACCTCGACCACGATATGGTGAACTTGGTATGAGTTCACCAATCCCACTTCGTATACTTTCCCTACTTCTCTTTGGATGTTTCTCCCTTTCTCTGGTTTCGTACCTCTGCTTTTATAGACTCATTTTGACCTAATTCAACTCATGTGTTCATTAAATGAGGACAAGTGATCGGCCTCACAATGAATGCAATCAATAACTCTGCTTTGTAACTGTCAAGGTAAGTGCACCGTACTTCGTAGAAAGTATGCCGTACTTCACGTATATTAAATCTCATTTACCCGCCAAGCAAGTACGCCGCACACAGTCCTAAAACCGGCGTACTTGGGTCTTTCATACTTGTATATTTTCATTCCAAGTGCTTCCTTTCTTGTATTTGTCACTTTATCGTCTTTTTAGTGGTATTTCTAACTTTCTTCTTTCGTTCTATCCTGCAACCAGATTAGTACCAATTCTACACAAATAACGTGATATTCTATGTCATATAATAGATATATGATATATAATCGATGGAATAAATATGTATAATTAGAGCGTTATCAGGTACTAACCCGTGATGGGCCTTCCACCTCATCATCATCTTCCCGATGAGAAGTTGAGCCACGAGGAGCGAAGGACGTAGAGCGACGAGACTTGCCCTTGTCACTTCGAGAGTGTCGAGCACGAGAAACAGTGGGTGGATGTAAGGTGGATAAACGAACTCATAGATATCACTCTCAAGATGTGGGTAATGTTCCATCACAAAACGATAAAGTCTAGTGAGGAACATCCCATATGGAAGGTTAGCATTTGGAGTGGTTTTGGCGGTTATGATACGGTTGACAAAGAGATATGCCAAGTTGTAGTTTTCTTTAGCAACTACACAATACAACATGTGAGCGATGCTCGCCATGAGATGATCACGGTGACCACCGGTACCAAACGCATTCTCTCGAATGAGTTCTTCCCAACGTCTCATGTCGAGCAATATCTCTTTAAGAAGGATTTGATTGGCGTGAATGTCAACATTTTTCGACTTGATCATTCGGCTAGTCGTACCACGTTCTAGCTCGAGAAGTCAACGAATGTCGTCGGGAGTGGGAATTTCTGAAAAGTAAGGACCTTCCTGTGGGCGATTTCGTTCAAGAGAGGATAGATCCCACTCGTTTGAGTACACGGCTTGACCGTTGTATGGGATTTCAAGAATTTGAGCAAATTGAGCAAGGGTGAGAGTGATGAATTCGTTTTGGATCATAAAGGAGATGAGGAGATATCCATAAGTATCGGTTTGCAACGTTACTTGGCTATAGAAGTATAGAACGAAACGAGGAATGATGGGCTCATTGATCGTAAAGAGACAATCGAGACGAACATTTTTAAACATTCGTTCTATATTGTCGGATTGATAGTACGAAGGATCGACTATTCTTCCCTCGTGGATGTTTCTATTTTCTATAGTACGATAGAAACATGCCACAGCGGGAGACATGCCGGGAGTAGATGAGACTTTTGGTATATATTCTTTAGTTTTTGAGACATCACCGACCGTGGCTTTAGGCATTTTCACCTAAACAATATAACAACAAAGAAAAATTAAGATAAGAACAATTATCATGCATATGTTATATATGTATATAGATATATATGCAAGACATGTGGGACGTAAACATACTTCGACCTAAACAAAAAAAATTATCTTATGAAGTAGTTTACAATGTTCCTTAGTTTTAATGTTTAACTCACTTTAAAATGTAGCTTATGATGTCAAGAAATAGTTGTGGCATTAGTTCGATATAATACCAACACTATCCAAACGCCCCTTTAGACATCATAAGCCACTTTGAAATATGGCTAGATATATATTAGATTATATATCTTGCTATTTCTTACCGAGTTTTGCTAATAATAAGTTTGTTGAGAAAACCAAAACGTAGATTTTTACTTAAAAACATCATTTTCTTATGCTAAACCAAACGCTCCCTTAACTAGTTAACTAGTTGCCAATCTATCAATATATATATGAATTATATATCTTGATGACCCTTGTTTGCTAGTAATGTGTTAACATGTTTGATTAAGTGTTTTAAACTTCATCTTAACCGATTTTTGATATTCTTAAAACATAAACCAAACGCCCATGTTGTTTTTGCAAAACCTTACTAATGATTTGAAAAATATGTGTTTGATGATTAAAACATTATATTACCACAATGTAGTGAGTTTTGACTAGTTTTTAGGTCATATATCAACAATGTACTTTTGAAAAACAATTTTAGTTAGTGTTTATGAGCGATTAGAATTCTTGACAACATAATGTGTTATGACTTAGTTTGAGTAGCAATTTTTCATTCTAATCCTAAGGGAAGCATTTAGTTACGCAAGTCCTAGACTTAATCTTAATAAAATTAGGATTTAAAAAATTTTTAATAAAATACCTAATTTTGATTAGACACAAAATTGGATGAAATTAGATAAAATGTATGTTGGAAAACTTACAAAAGATGTTGTTATACGTGTAGTGGATGTTTGCCCTTTGCGAAACAAGCCCGATTAGGTGATTTGGAATTGAATTTTGGTTGTTTTTGGTGTTTTGGTTCATAGTAACAGCAGCAGGAACAAGAGGAAAAGAAAAATGGGGTGTTTGGCAAGTAATTTAAGAAGGAAAAATGAGTATCAATGTATCAGTAGGCCGGTCCCCTTAAACATTAAGGGGACTGCCCCCGATTGCAAGCCGGTCCCCTTAATTTTAAGGGGGCCGCCTGCCAAATTTTGAGTTTTTGCCGTTTCGTTTCTGACATTAAAATATTTATATGTATATAGATAGACTTATAATATATCAAAAATACGTAGGAGTTTATAGGCACGATGATGGAATACTTGACGATTTTAATTAACGTTTCGTCAATCAAAATATATCTTGACAATTTTGGATAAAATGATCAAGACGTCAAGTTTACAAAGGGTTTGAGAAGTGTGCGGGAATATATGTTTGTGTATATATATATATATATATATGTATATATATATATATATATATATATATATATATATATATATATATATATATATATATATATATATATATATATATATATATATATATATATGTATGTATGTATGTATGTATATATGTATATTAGTATAGGTAATTATATGTATACATAATTTATATAAAAGGTATGTAGAGGAAGCTAAGTCTAAAGAGAAGTCTATCTACGCAATAAGGCACATAAGAGCTAGCTAAATATTATTCTAAGCAAGCATCATTGCAAAGATTACGAAGGAGATGTGTACCTTGTGGTCTTCAGTAAAATTCTTCATTGTCTTCAGCATATTTAGTAGATTTTGTAAAAGTCTAAGATGATGGAGCTTCAAAAATTCTTTGAGAGGAGTTGATCTAGATATTTGGTCCCCATTGTCTCTTTGGTCCAAAGTTGTTTGGTCCAAACATGTTTAACATTTGGCTAGGATGCATGAATGGTGGTTGTATTCCCCAAGGATTGTAATTTGGTTGATAATTCCACATTTGATTACTAGTGTTATTATAATTTTGTCTATTTTGGTTTCTCCTTGGTTGAGGTGTTTTAGATCTAGGATAAGAGTTATTTGGCTTTCTAGGTGGTGGAGTTTTAGATCTCGTTTTAGGTTTAGAAGATCCTACTTCGGTTTTTAAAGATGGTTTATAAAAGGTTTTTACTTCTTCATCGTTGGCTAGAGGAATTTTCTTATCATTAATAAGTATACATTTAGGATTTGATTCTAAAGGTTTTAGTTCATTAAGTTCACTTTCAAATTTAACATTTTTTGTTTCACTTGTTGAATTTTCGGTTGAGTTAAATCCTAAACCGGTTTTATCTCCGGATGCTCTTCGAATACTTATTATTTTCCTAAGTGAGTGACTACTATTTTCAAATTTATCAAGTTTATAAATTTCTTCCTTAAGTTTTTCATTTTCTTTTTTAGGATCATGACATGATTTACATTCCTCAAAAGTTTTCTTACCCTTTTCTAAGTGATGTATTTTAGCTTTCAATTCTAGTATTTCATTTTCTAGTTGAGTATTTATGCATTTTAGTGTTTTGTTTTTAACCATTACTTTTTGACCTAATTTTCATAATCTATTGTATTCAATATCTAGGTCTTTTTCATCTAATGATAAATTTTCATCACTAAAGAATTCGGTTTCGGAATGTACCTCTTTTGACGTATTAGTCATAAGACATTTTTCCTCCTTTGTGGTTTCTTTCTCGTCCTCATCGCTATCACTCCAAGCACCTCCAATGAACGCCCTTTGATTTTGATCTCTTGACATCATTGGACACTTTCCGATGAGATGATTTGGATCACCACACTTAAAACACTTCCTTTCATTCTTCCCATTTTTGTCATCTTTACTTCTTTGAGATACTTTCTTTTCATCATGCGGTTGTCTAACGAATCTTCCTCGTCTTTTGAAAAATTTCTTGAAGTCTCTTACGGCCATCGCGTATTCTTCGTCATCACTTTCGGAAGATGAGCTATCTTCGTCACTACATTCCTTCCTAGCTTTCAAGGCGATTGATTTGCTTTGCTCCCGTTTTCCTTTAACCATTTCAGAATCCTTCTTAATTATTACTTCGTGTACTTTCAAGTTGCCAATCAATTCATCAAGTTGTAGGGTTGATAAATTC
>LBNU01004699.1:58154-69132 GCA_014162995.1 Artemisia annua | reverse complement strand
TTTTTTTTTAAAAATTTTTTTTAAAAAAAAAAAAAAAAAAAAAAAAAAAAAAAAAAAAAAAAAAAAAAAAAAAAAAAGTTGCACCACAACGTTTTGGTCACAACTTTGAATCATAACCCCGACAATGAGTTTGAGAGATATTATAACACCGAAAATATTGAGCGTAGCGTTAGGAATAAACAAAACTCGCTCGCTCATTTATATTTAGACCATGCGGTAAGGTAACTTTCAAGGGTGAGTTAAGTGTTAACTTTCAACCTTAACGTGGTGAGTTACCTTACCGCTATAGAAAGTCAAGTGGTGCCTTAAGGAGCATAGGCAAGAGCTTAACGTGCGTTAAGGTGGAAGTTGGCTAAAAAAAAAATAAAAAAAAATCATCCCACCCCCCTCTAACGGGGTTGAAATTGAAAATACTAATTGACGTGGAGGTAAGTTAAGGTGAGTTATAGGTGAGTTGTGCTACCGGAGTGGAAAGTCAAGAGTTAAGGTTAAAATGTAAAAGCTGATGTGGCGCTGACGTGGCAGTGCGTTAAGTTTTAACGTGTGGTCACGTTACCGCATGCTCTTAGAAGAGGATGTTATGTCAGGTGTAAGGAAATGTTAAGCCTATGGCGGTGGTGGGCGCCACTATATTTAGCTTTGCATCATTTTTTTATTTTTGCATTTCTTTTTCAAAAGTTTTTCAACGACTCTATTTACTAAGGGACAAAATTTTAATCTCTCTAAAAACTAGTTGTTGCCCAAATAATTAAGAAGCTTTATCAACTATTTTACCTCTTAAAATATTATAAGTACTCTTTATCACTATCATTCTAAAATACATTTTCACATTCAAACCTCAATAAATTTTCACTTCTATTCTCACTTTGATATCCAAAAACTGTGGGTGGATTAGCGATTGATGAGGCGAAAAGTGTTACGCTTTTAGGGGGTCATTTAAGCCCTAATTCGTGATTATTTGATCAAATATTGCCTTAAATCATTCCTTTTGTCATTTTAGATACTTTGGAGAAGAAATCTGGAAAAGGAAGCATTTTGGACGTTTTTGGAGCATAAAAGTGAAGAAAATGACAAAGTCTCAAAATATGCTGGAAACAGTACCTGACGGCGTCACACCTTACAAGGTGACGGCGTCATGTGTTGACAAAGAGGTGGATATGAAGTTTACACGAGAAGCGCCAAAAAGAATTTGGCGATTAAAGCGTGACGGCGTCACCCTTTGTGACGCCTAGGCCGTCAAGTGTTGAAGCAAAAGGAGACGGCCCAGAAGCTTTTAAAAGGTGACGGCGTCAAGAGTGGATCTGAGCAATCCGAGAGTTATTTTGGCGGCGAGGTGACGGCATCAGGAGCTATAACGTGACGCCGTCAAGATGTATTCTGTTGGCATAAATATTACGATATTTATATTACGATATTTAATCTAAGCATCCTCTTCATGTTTTGATGATGACAAAGATGTAAGTTACAACACATAACGTAAAGTGTTTAAGTTACTTGTAATCACAAATCATCTATGCATTCATACGTCAACGTCTCTCGACATCTCAACGTCTCGAGTATGCTTCAACAATCATTTAAGGTATGTATAAACAAATGTCTAATACATTTTATGATCAAAGGGATTTTTATTTAGACATTACAAATTTTATAAAATGTTATAAACATTTTATATACTTTAGAAAAACACTTTTGGTAATTAAAGGGAAATGTTTTAATTAAAAGAAAATGTTATAAAATAATATAAACATATTATATATTTTTGAAAAACATTTTTGGTAACAAAGGAAAATGTTTAAATCATACTAAATATATGAATTCAAATTTTTAACAAAAATCAGTTAGTTTTTCACCAAATAAACTTTCCCTACTAAAAGACAGAAAATCTGGCCGTTACAGCTGGGTGGCCCCATTAATTTTAAGGGGGCCGGCCACGCTCCCCTGTCAGATTTTGTCAGAAATTTTCTCCTATAAATACCACCTCAAACCTGGTATTTTTCTCACCTTTTGCACGAAAATTTTCAGATCTAAATCTCTCTAAACATCTTCTAAAACCCTTTGATCATAAGATTATTAATCTTTGTTTCAAGTGATCCAATCCTCTACCATTCAAAGTGCAAGAGAAGAATACTTCTTATCATCAAGTCAAAGAAGTATTAGAGTCTAGTTAGTATTGATGTGAAGATGTAGAAACAAGTTGTGTAAGTATATGTAATAAGTAGATCAAGATGATCTTACTTAGTAGTGAGTCATGAAGTCATGAAGTTGTGAAGTAGTGAAGAAGTCATGAAGGTGTGAAGTAGTGAAGAAGTCATGAAGTTGTGAAGTAGTGAAGATGTTGTGAAGTTGTGAAGTCGTGAAGAAGTCGTGAAGTCGTGAAGAAGTCATGAAGTCGTGAAGTCGTGAAGAAGTCGTGAAGTTGTGAAGAAGTTGTGTAGTGATTGAAGTCGTGTCGTGAGATTGGTTCTAGCTACTATTAGAACCCGACATTTAGCTTAGTGTCGTTAAATAATGTAAGCAACGTTGTGTAAGGTTTTCTCCGCCAAAAGGGAGCTTGTTGAGTAGTGAAGAAAACTCTCGAGTAGGTGACTCGGGGAGTGGAGTAGGGCAAGGAAGGAGACCTTGTAGCCGAACCACTATAAATCATCGTGTCCGGTTTGCATCTTCTTTCTCTTATCTCTTTACATTTACTCTTGCATTTATCGCTTTATATCTATGCTTGCATATATGTGTTGGGTGTTGCTTATATTGTCATGATGATTGATTGTGTTATAGTTGCAAGTTAATATTGTGATGATGTGCATAATTATATGATATGATCGACTACATTATTATTCACACTCCTCATATTGAGTTTAACTTAATAGATGATTTGATACAAAACGTTTTAAGATTTCAAAAGGAAAACATATTCACATAAAGATCAACCAAAGCTTTATTCATAAAACTAAGTTTTGAAAACAAACTCAAAAGTACAAATATATAATTAATCATATTGATTATATATTGTTTTCATAATAAACTCTAATTGAAGGTTTTTCAAACAAACATTTTATAAAACGAAAAAGAGGGGAAAACTATTCAACCCCCCCTTCTAGTTTTCCACAATTGGTATCAAGAGCCACGTCGCTCTAATTTTCAAAACAAATGGTTTTAAAAATTGAGTACGATCCATGTATCAAATTATCTATTAAGGAGGATTAAATATGAAAAGTGTTTTGTTGATTAACTTGTATTAGTTTTGATGTTATATACACTAATTATACTAGCTCGAAATAATATTATGCTTAAAATAAGTGTTATATGTTCGGTATCAAAAATCAGGAAGTTACACATCTTTCCGCAAAGTCAGAAAACAATTTTTTACAAAAAATAAAATTTTGAGTACCAGATGGGCGGCCCCCTTAATTGTCTGGGCGGCCCCCTTAAATACTGGGCGGCCCCCTTAAAATTAAGGGGTCCGCCTGTCTGTTCGACAGTTTTTCAGAAACTTTGAAAAATCATATAAAATTAACCGTAAGTCCGTAGAAGTCGTGCCACCCGGCGTTTTAAAGGTAATTGAGTCTACTTTCATTTAAAAATACTTAAAAATAATTATTTCAAAGTTAAATTTGTCAGAAAGGCAAAATACTACACGGTGGTCAAACATTTGTGTCTCGTTTTAACGTAAAACTTTTGGTTTACCTTTTCCTTCAAGTTGGGCATTCCTAGTTGATATACTTTTGAAAAATTAAGTATTTATGTTTTCAAAATATTGATCTTAATTAAATTATAGAATGGGGAGGAAACTATTTTATTTTCAAATAAAATCGAGCTAAGTAAACATTGGTGTATATAATACACAAAACGACGACAAGTGTTTTATGTGTTATGTGAACTTCTTTGTGATTTTATTTTCTTAATTGAATATATTAGATGATTGTTGCTATTTGAAGTTTAGCTAATTGTATATCTAAGCATATGTGCCCTGTTAGTTTATAGCTAGCTTTCCGGTTTATACTTAACTAGATCTTATGCTAGATTTCTTGCGTTAGGATTGCTATATTATGCTTGCATTGCATATAGGTATAGATGGCTTAATCTTACTCAAACATCTTGTAAATGAGTTAAATCTAGTCACCTTAATATTTTCAACAAATTACCATGTTTTACCTTAGGTTGTTTAAATAAGAGAAATTGAATCTTTTTAAAAACATTATTAGTTATATAAAAAGAAAAAGTATTTTCAAAATCTAAGTGTGTTCATTATACGCAACAATGAATAGTTTTTCAAATAAACAAAACATATAACAATCATGTAGTAATAAGTCAACTTTCAATCATTCACTAACCTCACTTATAAATAATCTTAGGATTAATGGAACACACTACCAAAATATCTATTTATTTAAAATGAGTGTTCGTGAGGGTCAAGAAAGATCTTGATATTATATCAATACATTATTCAAATTATGGTTGATATATTTATCAAATCTAATTGATATGTTTTTGAGTGTGGACAAGAAATTGGATTGTTATTTGCTTAGTTTCAAGATTATATCAAATTACAACAAAGGATATAGTCTTGAATCTACATACTCAATCACACTCGATTGATATGAAAATAACAAAATCCTTTTCCAAGACGATAAGAATATGCATCGGATCATAACTCACACTTGTGAATATGATGTCATATTGAGTCTACTTGTTCAATAGTTGTGTTCCAAATATTTAGCAAACACATTCATAAAATATACATTGAAGTAGGATTGACAACTTGGATGTTTCATCCGAAATATTCAAGAAATTTACATTGTAGTACAATGGATAAATGTGTCATCTCCGAAAAACCAAACATGAGCAAAATAACAACATATGTAAACTTTGCTCACACTACTTAAAATCATCACTCCAAACTAAAATACATATTTAAGAATAATACACACTATATATTCTATGTATTTCATTTTCCTTGTAGCATGAATGGTTGTGTTACAAGATAATGCTCTACACATTCCTTTTTGAAATAATATAAGTTATTAGAATTGAAAAATAACTTGTCAAAATGCATAAACAAGTAATTTTTTTTCTTCGAATACTAGTTAAATTATGATATATAACATTGGCAAAAATCATAGAGTGTCTTGTTTTAATATCATTTGAAGATCACAAACTCATTTAAGATAAATAATCTTAATGAGATTCATTTCACAAGATATGCTAAGGAGCATTTTTCAATCAAGCACATTTGTTAAATCAAGTAATATGCCATTAAAACCAAACAACCGGTAAATCATAAACAAAAGATTAAAACATTTTGTTTACTCTTGTCTAAACATTCAACACGTCTCTATTAGGATCATGAGTAAAATATATCATCTAGATTTACCTTCATAAAAACATGATGATTGAGTCACTTAAGCCAAGTATTAGTAAACCAAGCAAACTTCATATTTGGTAACCTTCATTAGGTAAATTTAGGAACTCAATTTCTTCTAAAAGGATAATGACTACTGAAGAATCTATTGAATAGAAATTCAATTTAACCTAACGGTTGAATTGCTTCTATGTGAGAAGTTGGGTGTGTGTAACCCGTAAAAATGGTCGTGTTTAGCCTGAATTGAGCACCATTAGTAATAGTCTCATACTCATTCTCCAACTTGATTAAATGGTTCTTCCTAAATATACCTAACGCTAGTTTACTTTTATGAACTTTGCCTCACATTATAATCTTTCACTCCTAGATTTATGGCATCTCGCATATACTAAGGAGCATTTTTCAATCAAGCACATTTGTTAAATCAAGTAATATGCCATTAAAACCAAACAACCGTTAAATCATAAACAAAAGATTAAAACATTTTGTTTACTCTTGTCTAAACATTCAACACGTCTCTATTAGGATCATGAGTAAAATATATCATCTAGATTTACCTTCATAAAAACATGATGATTGAGTCACTTAAGCCAAGTATTAGTAAACCAAGCAAACTTCATATTTGGTAACCTTCATTAGGTAAATTTAGGAACTCAATTTCTTCTAAAAGGAGAATGACTACTGAAGAATCTATTGACTAGAAATTCAATTTAACCTAACGGTTGAATTGCTTCTATGTGAGAAGTTGGGTGTGTGTAACCCGTAAAAATGGTCGTGTTTAGCCTGAATTGAGCACCACTAGTAATAGTCTCATACTCATTCTCCAACTTGATTAAATGGTTCTTCCTAAATATACCTAACGCTAGTTTACTTTTATGAACTTTGCCTCACATTAGAATCTTTCACTCCTAGATTTATGGCATCTCGCATATATGATATTTCTAGATGTTTATTTGCTCCTACGTGATTTGATTATATGCCTTCATAATTATTTTCTTAGTTATTGAATGCATGTTTATTATAATAGTTATTGTCTTTCTATAACTATTTTGACATGATATAGTTTTGTACTTATGATACATGTCTAAATGCCTTTACTTGTTTGACTCTATATGTCTCATCCATCTAGGTATATATATTTCTTGCCTTTAGGTCTTACACCCTTATTTCATGAAAACCTTAGTGTCATAATCCGATAGGTCATTATAGTCTCAAAGGTGTCTTAAGTGTCCTAGAGCCTTCATGCATACTCACTTCCTCATTCACCATCTCATTCCCTTCCAAACAATCCACTTCTTTGTCAAGAGATGGTTAGATAGTAATATAATACCTCTCTAAGTTAATGTGACAACTTAAATATTTCATCCGAAATGTTTAAGTATTTTTAATTAGCGAAATGCGAATTAAAATGTCACTCATTGTTCATGTCTATTTCTTGAGTCATGACTCTATTATTATATAGATGTCAAACACCTTCCGTCCACCCTTAGAAAAACCTCGTTGTATTCTATCCTTCATCCATCGTGTCATTGTCAAGATCACCATTTTCATGATGGCTTGTCTTTATTTGTGTCACACTCTATGTCCGGATGAGCACGGATTTAATGGGAAGGGAAAACACACCACTTACATACATCCTTCTACCCTAAACCCACATCACACCACCAAACTCTCCAACATTCTTACTTCCAAGAATATACCTCCATTGACCCAACATATTTACCCTCAATCAATCTCCTCCTTGTCAAACTTTCCACCACCAATGTGAAATGAAAAATTGAGTCATCCTTTATACTACCAATCTCGAGTCATCCACCATTTCCATGCTCTTAAAGAAACCAAAAATCAATATCATATCCATATTCTCATAAACATGTTTGTCCATGTAGTCAAAAATCCAAGTGAATTTCATTATGAAATGCGTCTTAACACTATCTTACATGTGAAGAACACAAAGAAGATATACAAGCTTCAAGTGTTGTCGAGTTATCACCACCTCATCCAAGTGAATTTCATTACGAAATGTGTCTTCGATCGTCACCTCATTTCACATATCCACCTTCGGTCGTCAACCAACAAAACACCTAAAAATCCCATTATTCCCAATCATTCACCTTTTTCAAACGATATATTAATCTAAACCATCATTGTCAATCCTTTGTCATCACCTTCCCGTTACCATTCATGCTCATCCTTCCTCATTGATTTTACAAACGATCATTCTCATCTTCATTTTGACATCTTTCGCCAAAATATGTCGGTCAAATCCGGTCCTAGTCATTGTTACGTCTTAAGCATTGGTCATGTTATTTTTTTTGGGGGATTTGGGTTGTTATTTAAAAAAAATAATAATAAAAAAATAAAAAACAAAAATTGCATGTGTCATACTCTTAGTCCATATACCTTAGACATCCATACCTTGTTCCCCAATAAGTGTCATGCATATATCTATCATCATGATTATGTATAGTGGTAGTATATGCATGACCTTATTTGGGGGAACAAGGTATGATGTCTTAAGGTATATTGGGACTAAGAGTATGACACATGCAATTTTTTTTATTTTTTTATTATTATTTTTTTAAATAACAACCCAATCCCCAAAAAATAACATGACCAATGCTTAAGACTAACAATGACTTAGGACCGGATCTTGACCGACATACTTTTGGCGAAAGATGTCGAAAATGAAGATGAGAGATGCATTCGATTTGCTAAAATCACATGGGAGGGAAGGATTGAGCATGAAGATGGTAAGGGAAGGGATGACAACAGGATTTGACAATGATGGTTTAGATTAATATATCGTTTGAAAAGAGCGGTGAATGATTGGGAATAATGGATTTTTCTAGGGTTTTGTTGGTGACGACCGAAGGTGGGATATTGTGAAATGAGCGGTTGACGATCGAAGACACATTTGTAATGCAAATTCACTTGGATGAGGTGGTGACATAAACTCGACAAACACTTGAAGTTCGTATATACTTCTTTGTCGTTCTCACATGTAAGATCAGTGTTAAGACGCTATGGTCATTAATTTGAAATTCACTTGGATTTTTTTGTGACGGTACATGGACAAACAAGATGATGTTATATTTGATGAGAATCATGGATAGATCATTGATTTTTTGGTTTCTTTATGAGCAATGGAATGATGAGTGGATTGGACTCGAGATTGTGTAATAAAGGTGACTCAATTTCATTTCACATTGCGTGGTTGGAAAGTTTGACAAGAGAGAGATGATTGGAGGGTAAATATGTTGGGTCAATGGAGGTATATTCTTGGAAGTCAAGGATGTTGCGAGAGTTTAGGTGTGTGATGTGGGTTAGGTAGGAAGGATGATGTAAGTGGTGTGTTTTCCGTCTTCCCATTAAATCCCGTGCTCATCCGGGACAATAGGAGTGTGACACAAATAAAGACAAAGCCTCATGAAGAATGGTGAATCCTTGACAATGACACGATGGATGAAGGATAGAATACAACGAGGGTTTTCTAAGGGGTGGACGGAACGTGGTTTGACCATTATATAATAATAGATCAATTACTCAAGAAAATAGACATGGAACAATGGAGTGACATTTTAATTCGCATTTTCGCCCTAATTAAAAAATACTTAACATTTCGGATGAATATTTAGTTGTCACCATTAAACTTAGAGAGGTATTATATTACTATCGTAACCATCTCTTGACAAGAAGTGGATTTGTTGTAAGGAAATGAGATGGGTAATGGAGGGGAGGTGGAGTATTCGAGGAAGTGAGTATGCGGATGAAGGCTCTAGGACACTTAAGCACACCTTTTGGAGCACTATAATGACCTTAGGATTATGACACTAGGTTTCATGAAATAAGGTGTAAGACCTAAAGGGCAAGAAATTATATATACCTAGATGGGATGAGACGACTATATGAGTCAAACAAGTAAAGGGCATTTAGACATGTTCATAAGTTACAAACTATATCATGTCAACAATTAGTTATAGAAAGACAATAACTATTATAATACATGCATTCAATAACAAGAAAATAATTATGAAGGCCAGTATAATCAAAATCACGTAGAGCAAATAAACAATCTAGAATATCAATTATGCGAGGATGCCGATATAATCTAGGAGGAAAGGTTCTAATGTGAGGCAAGTTCATAAAAGTAAACTAGGCGTTAGGTATATTTAGGGGAATAACCCATTTAATCAAGTTGGAGAATTGAGTATGAGATTTACTAGTGGTGCCTATTCAGGCCTAAACACGACCATTTTTACGGGTACACACACCAACTTTCACATAGAAGCAATTCAACCGTTTAGGTTAAATTGAATTTCTAGTTCAATAGACTTCTTTCAGTAGTCATTCTGCTTTTAGAATGAAATTGGGTTCCTAAATTTACCTAAGGAAGGTTAGCCAGAATATGCAAGTTTGCTTTGGTTTACTAATACTTGGCTTTAAGGTACTCAATCATCATGTTTTTCATTGAAGGTAAATCTAGGATGATATATTGTTACTCGATGGTATCCTAACTAGAGACGTGTTGAATTTGGTAGACAAGAGTAAACAAAAATGTTTAATCTTTGTTTATGATTTAGACGGTTGTCGTTGGTCTGTTAATGCAATCTTGATTTAACAAATGTGCTGATGAAACAATGCTCCTTAGCATATCTTGTGAAATTGAATCTCGATTAAGATTATTTATCTAAATGGTTTGTGATTTAATGATTTAAAAACAAGACACTCTAGATGATTTTTGCCAATGTTGATATATCATAATTGTAACTAGTATTTGAAAAAAAATACTTGTTTATGCATTTGACAATTTATTTTTCAATGTCTATAACTTATATGTTTTCAAAAAGGAATGTGTATAGCATTATCTTGTTAACACAACCAATTCCATGCTACAAGGAAAATGAAATACATAGAAATATATTAGTGGTGTATTATTTCTTAAATATGTTATTTTAGTTTGTGTGTGAAGAGAAGTATATGGCAAAACTTGAGCAATTTCTTACTTATCATTATTTCCTTATTCGCGTATGGTGAGAGACAGAGATAAAATAACAAATGCGCCTTTTTTCATCATTTTACATGTTTTTCGCGTTATTTCTTGACTTAGCGAGTGTATTATTGGGTTTATTCGGTGGTATTTCATTGTCTCGTTCACACTATTTGCAGTACAAAAATGATAAATCACACAAGTGTTTTTATATCGAAACAAGTATACAAATAAATATATTAAACAGCCACCCTTTATCATATATATTCGGGGTATGAAAATCAAATTTCGAAAGTTGAGCATTAATAGTGGTAAACGCAAAGTTTGCTTAAGGTGCATTAACCGCACGTCAATTATTAGGTATCGAATTCCAGTTACTCATCGTTTTCAGTATTCCTGAGTTAGTTATAATTATGAATTGGTGGGTTTTCGGCTAAAGTTGGACTGTTGGGAACATCTACATAGCCGTTGGGTAATTTGAACAAGGCTTTGGCATTATACTTACATGGCAAGTTTAGTAAAAAAATAAAAAAAATCAGAAATAAAACGAAAAGTAGGATAAGTTTATGTTATCATTTGTATTCACCCCTAACGGGGAATGATGCATGACGATGTTTTTGTTATTAATTGGT
>LBNU01004699.1:9971-25782 GCA_014162995.1 Artemisia annua | reverse complement strand
AAAATGCGAAGAGCGAGAAATGATAGAGTTTATTTAGAAGTTAGATGCCATACGTGGAGTAGTTGGTTCTCTTTAGAGCTCATAAAAGGTATTTGTGGCTTTTTGCTCCCATCAGATTGTTTCACCTCATATCTTATGTATAAATAATTAAAGATATTTTGGTTTTGACGAAATTTAGTTCTTTATGTTCTTAAAAGAATCTTTGCTTTAAAAATTGGGTACACATTAAGGATACAAGTTAAGAGTATTGTGTTATATGTATGAGGTTTCGGAGCTACCCGTTAAAGTTCCTTGGTTATAAGTGAAAAAAAATCAAAAAGTGAAAAAAGTGAAGAAAGAAAAGTATGAAAAAAGAAAAAAGTGAAAAAGAATGAATAAAGTTTATTGATAAGATGTATGGATATGTGCTTAAGTTTTAGACAAGTTGGTGGCACGTGAGGTGCATGTGAATGGTCCTAGACCGGACACATGAGGTGCACGTGTAGTACTCCCCAACTTATGTCTATTATGATGTATGATTCCAAAGTCTTCGTTGTATGAGAATAAGAGTGTATATGTATCAAAAATCCTTGATGTGGACCTCATTTTTCGGGCAATGGTTCTTGAGAGAAGATGAATAACTACTTAGCGTCTTAATTCTTGGTATCTTTATCGGATTAAAACATATTGGAACGAGAAAATATGAAGCAATTCATTTCTCAACTTAATTTAAACAATTCTAGATACACTAAGATATGAGAGCAAGAGGTTATTTCACAAGTAACTTTTATGAATAGTGTTGGCATCTTATTTCTAAGTAGGTTGTGATCTCGTTCATAAGCTTAGTTTGGGGACTTGTGAAAAATCAAGGATGACGAATTTTATCTGTATGGTCACTTCTCCATGAGTCGTGTTTCTACTTTATGACCCTAAACATTATTGCAAAATAATGAAAGTCAACATACCGTCACATGAATAAAGTTGTAAAATAAAAAAAAAATAGTAGTGTAAAGTTAGTATGTGGAATAAAATGGATAAACGGGGCGTTTTAGGGAATAAATGGTTTTGAATCTCTTTTGAACGTTCTTGCTACTTTTCAAAGTTAGTAGAAAGAGGTTTTGATATTATTTATCTTAAAAGCGTGATTTGATCACATTGCGTGAGGACACGACAATACCTTAGTCTGGGGGATTTTGGTATGTGTGTATTTACACATACCTTTTACCTTAGTTAACGGACCAAAAAGACCAAAGACCCGACCATAAATGCCAAATATACGTTGTTTTTGTGTTTTTGAATGTGCAGGGACAGATATTGTAAAATGGACAAAAACGACTCAAAACCAACAAACACGAGCATGAGAGACGGAAAAGTGTTCAAGAGCCGGAGTCGGGGAAGCAATTGATCACAATTATGCTCAAAGAGTCAAGATTAGTCCTTGAAGATTCATCATATTGCAAAAGAGTCCCTTGGATATATTTTCAGAATTGGCAGAATTGACCCTTGAGGATTTCAGATTTTACATTAATGGTCCTTGTTTTAATCCTATACTTAAATAAACCTTTTACTAAAATAAACCCAACATCCCACTTATTCCTAAACCCAACCCACTTGCCCAATATTAAAACACCAACCTGAGCCCACACTCCCCCTTGGTCAAACTACTAACTCACGGTCAAATATAATAAAAAAATGGTTTTTATCCACTCCCGCCCCCCTTTTCACCCCATTTACCCAGCCACATGAACCCTAGATTTTACACCCGGCCAAATTACCACAATTAAGGGTAAAGTGGTCCAATCAAATGCTTCTAGAAGCATGTCAGATGTGTCAGGAGCGTGTCAGAGCCAAAGTAACATAAAGAATGATACGTGGCAGTATATCATTGGGCACAACACGTCATAGATCATGATCCAAGGGCTATGATGATGGGTAGATGATCTAAGGGTGTAGATTAGCTCAGAAAAAGCACACTGGCACACGGATTGCCAGCATGGACTCCCCCCAAGACCTCTCTCCTCTTGGCTATAAAAGCTCTCACTCACCCACAAATTCGAGCTGTTAGTTAACTAGGAGTAGGAATAGGTAGCTTTTAGAATAGCTTTTAGAGTAATTGTAACTGAGTTTACTGTATTTCAGCTTTCAAATTGTACTCATTTCAAGTATTAACAAAATTAGTTCATAAACATTTAATTTTCAAGCAAATTATTGATTTCAATTCTGTTTTAAAGCCTTCATTTACATGTTTTCATGAGCTCATTATAGCTTAATCATAGCTTGTTGAGAGTTATCTCTGCTTAGATTGGTTCAAGAGATGTTAGTCAACAAAATTCAACGAAAACTCATGATGGTGATTCTGGTATTTCTGGTGTTTGATCCTGTTCTGAGGTGGTTATTAAGTCTATCTAAAAGATAGGCTTTTATTTGGTTGCTCTCCCTATTTCAGTTAGGGTTTGATTCTGTAAGTTCCATTTTCTGGTTTCTGAATTCATAAATACTTCAGTAGTTAAATAGAATAGATTGTAGTTAATTTGGTTGTTTGCTGCTTTAACTGCTTGTGTTGATCATACTTAGTTTAGTCTTTGCAGATTTACTGATTTGGTGGTAATTTTCTTCATAACTGCATTAAATTGCTTGTACTACTGTTGAAACTGCATTTTATAGTTTAGTGATAAGTTGAGTGTATTTCCTACTTTATTGATCTTATATTCATGTTTGAAGTTTGCCTGATCATCTGTGTTCCAATTATGTTGATTCAGTTTCTAGTTTAGCTAGGGTTATGATAAATCAGTAGAACTATTCTATTGATGTTAATTGTTGTTATTAAGTGTAGATTTGGTTTCTATGATGGTTCTGCAACATAGTTTGATATTTGTTAAGTTGGATTGTAGCTTGAATCAGTGAGGTGTAGTTTAATTGCATAGTTATAGAGGTGTTTGGTTAAGCTGAACATTAGGTAATCTAGTTGTGGCTTAGTTATAATTTCTGCATATCTAGTCTTCTACATGATAGTATAGGCCAGCTAGTGCATTAAAGTGGTAGGTTATTGGTAGACAGTTAAATTCATCTAAAACTCATTTCAATTTCATGTTTCTGCTAATGTGAATTTGTGAATCTGAGTTTGTGATAGTAAATGTTGTTATTCATTGTTGATATGTGTTTAAATATGGATTTGGGATGTTATGTGATTATTGTTTGTGTGGTTTGAGGTATAATTCAATGAGTAATAGAATTATAGGCTTAGATTAGGGGTGTTTGGATCTGCTTTGTTCTTGATGTTCTAGTTGTTATTTTGTTGATTCATCTGCACTAATAGTTTACCCTAGGTTAGAATAGGCCAGATATGTCATAATATTAGTAGTTATTTCACAAAAAGTCAAAGATCACTCTATTTCTCATTTCTGTCTGCAATTTGTTAACTGTTCATGTAATTTTGGTTCATCTGCTTTATCTCATGTTTGTCATTGTGATATTTTTGTTTAATCATGATCAGTATGCATCCATTAATAGTTTTGATCCATCAGAAATGAGCTTGGTCAAAGTTAACATGCAATTCATAAGTCAACTTTCTGCATACATTTGCATGTGTACCTGTTCTCAGCTTCTTTTCTAGTCCATAATTAGAGTAGCAATTAATAGTTTGGCATAGGGCTTTTTGGTTTTTAGGGATCTCAGTAGTTTAGTCTTGCTTTTGCCCCACTAAATTTCTAGTCTAGAGCTTATTAAGTCTGCTTATTCATGCCTGCAAGTTAGGGTTTTAGCCATAGTTGCTGATTAGAAATTTGAATCTGTTTGAATGATCATTTGCTTATAGACATAGCATATTTGAGAGTTTTGTGTTGTTTTGAGTTTGCTTTAGTGCTTTCCATTGTTCCTGAGCTTCTGGTCTTATTCTTGTGCTACTTAGCTTATTCTAGTGCTTATACAAACTGCTTAATTGTTCCATTTTTGTAATCTGTTGTGTTTTTTGGACTGAATTGTGTTTGATTGTACTTTGTTGAGTTCTGTGAACCCTCTGTATCAGTTTCACTCTGATTTGTTGCAAGTGCTTATTAATAAGCACTTGCAATAAGCTGATATAAGCCCAATAAGCACTTTTTCAGCTTAATTTTCACTTTTACTTATTTTTCCTAGATTCCAAATATTATTTTAGAATTCTCATAAAAATTTCATAAATTTTGTCATTCATTTACTATTTCTTTTCATTTTTAAATAGTTTTTAGAATAATAAATCATTTTTAATTACAAATTAATTCACAAAAAGACAAAAATAGTTTCTGATTTTATTTTTCAATTTCATTTTCAGTTTATTAAGATTTTTTAGGAAATAAATTTGTAGAATAAATCTTTCATTTCATAATTAGTTTGATTTTCTTTTATTAAATAAAAATACAAAAATAGTTTTTAATTCATATTAAATAAATAAAAAGTCAAAATAATATTTTTCTTTTTCCTAAAATTTTCTTTTATCATTTTAAAGTTTTAAAAATTTCATTTGAGCCCGTAGGTTTAGTATAGCATAGAATTCATTTTTTATTTTGTTAAGTAGACGTTTTATTTAGTTTACGTTTACGTTTTTGACATTTGTGCTTTACGTGCTTGTACATTGTGCATGATTACTTGTTTTTGTTTGTACTTTCATAAAATTAGTTGTAAAACTCAAAAATTTTCACTTTTCACTTTTTCAAGACACGATTTCACGAATCGTTAACCAAGATTCCATTCACCTTCACACGGACCACGACCCAGGTTTTGCTTGGACTATAAATGATATAATTGGTTTTCAAATCAATCAATTTTTGGCGCCGCTGCCAGGGAAGGTTGAAGTGAATTTTGGTTTTCGTTTTGCGATTCGTGTTTTGTAAATATTTTCAAAAATATAAAACTCAAAAATATTTTCTTTTTCAATTTGATTTTTGATTTTATGTTTGATTTTTCCGTCACTAAATCCAAAAATAATCGTCTTATCCTCTTATCCGTATAATTCTTCTTCTTTAATCCTCTAAATCGATAATTCTTTCTCTTCTTTCTCTTATGATTAATTCTAATGGATTCATTTATCCTTTGTGTCGGTTGTGGTGAGCCGCTTTACGGTTCACCGTGTCGTTGGTGTACGTGCGAACGGTGTGGTAATGATATTCGCGATGGAAGTTGTTTGTTTTGTGGTTCGAGTAATTCATTCTCTTATGATCCTAATCCGAATTCATTCAACAACTATTCTAATTTTTCCTACTACCCACCTCAGCCCGATTATTCGTCGTACGATCAACGTTATTGTGATATATGTGGAGATTCGTTAGATTCGACATCAACTTATTGTCAACGGTGTACTTGCGAGAGGTGTGGTAGAAATCTTTTCAATGGATTTTGTTCATTTTNTATTAACTGTTCATGTAATTTTGGTTCATCTGCTTTATCTCATGTTTGTCATTGTGATATTTTTGTTTAATCATGATCAGTATGCATCAATTAATAGTTTTGATCCATCATAAATGAGCTTGGTCAAAGTTAACATGCAATTCATAAGTCTACTTTCTGCATACATTTGCATGTGTACCTGTTCTCAGCTTCTTTTCTAGTCCATAATTAGAGTAGCAATTAATAGTTTGGCATAGGGCTTTTTGGTTTTTAGGGATCTCAGTAGTTTAGTCTTGCTTTTGCCCCACTAAATTTCTAGTATAGAGCTTATTAAGTCTGCTTATTCATGCCTGCAAGTTAGGGTTTTAGCCATAGTTGCTGATTAGAAATTTGAATCTGTTTGAATGATCATTTGCTTATAGTCATAGCATATTTGAGAGTTTTGTGTTGTTTTGAGTTTGCTTTAGTGCTTTCCATTGTTCCTGAGCTTCTGGTCTTATTCTTGTGCTATTTAGCTTATTCTAGTGCTTATACAAACTGCTTAATTGTTCTATTTTTGTAATCTGTTGTGTTTTTTGGACTGAAATGTGTTTGATTGTACTTTGTTGAGTTCTGTGAACCCTCTTTATCAGTTTCACTCAGATTTGTTGCAAGTGCTTATTAATAAGCACTTGCAATAAGCTGATATAAGCCCAATAAGCACTTTTTCAGCTTAATTTTCACTTTTCTTATTTTTCCTAGATTCCAAATATTATTTTAGAATTCTCATAAAAATTTCATAAATTTTCTCATTCATTTATTATTTCTTTTCATTTTTAAATAGTTTTTAGAATAATAAATCATTTTTAATTACAAATTAATTCACAAAAAGACAAAAATAGTTTCTGATTTTATTTTTCAATTTCATTTTCAGTTTATTAAGATTTTTTAGGAAATAAATTTGTAGAATAAATCTTTCATTTCATAATTAGTTTGATTTTCTTTTATTAAATAAAAATACAAAAATAGTTTTTAATTCATATTAAATAAATAAAAAGTCAAAATAATATTTTTCTTTTTCCTAAAATTTTCTTTTATCATTTTAAATTTTTAAAAATTTCATTTGAGCCCGTAGGTTTAGTATAGCTTAGAATTCACTTTTTATTTTGTTAAGTAGACGTTTTATTTAGTTTACGTTTACGTTTTTGACATTTGTGCTTTACGTACTTGTACATTGTGCATGATTACTTGTTTTTGTTTGTACTTTCATAAAATTAGTTGTAAAACTCAAAAAATTTCACTTTTCACTTTTTCACGACCCGATTTCACGAATCGTTAACCAAGATTCCATTCACCTTCACACGGACCACGACCCAGGTTTTGCTTGGACTGTAAATAATATAATTGGTTTTCAAATCAATCAATTTTTGGCGCCGCTGCCGGGGAAGGTTGAAGTGAATTTTGGTTTTTGTTTTGCGATTCGTGTTTTGTAAATATTTTCAAAAATATAAAACTCAAAAATATTTTCTTTTTCAATTTGATTTTTGATTTTATGTTTGATTTTTCCGTCACTAAATCCAAAAATAATCGTCTTATCCTCTTATCCGTATAATTCTTCTTCTTTAATCCTCTAAACCGATAATTCTTTCTCTTCTTCCTCTTATGATTAATTCTAATGGATTCATTTATCCCTTGTGTCGGTTGTGGTGAGCCGCTTTACGGTTCACCGTGTCGTTGGTGTACGTGCGAACAGTGTGGTAATGATATTCGCGATGGAAGTTGTTTGTTTTGTGGTTCGAGTAATTCATTCTCTTATGATCCTAATCCGAATTCATTCAAAAACTCTTCTAATTTTTCCTACTACCCACCTCAGCCCGATTATTCGTCGTACGATCAACGTTATTGTGATATATGTGGAGATTCGTTAGATTCGACATTAACTTATTGTCAACGGTGTACTTGCGAGAGGTGTGGTAGAAATCTTTTCAATGGATTTTGTTCGTTTTGTGCTTCCGAAGATGAAAATTCATTTTGATTTTAATTCGAACTTTTCCAATTATCCTCAAAACGATTTTTATCTCCCTCCTCAAAACTCTTACGAGCAAGAGCCGTATTTCAATGATGATTCGTTCCAAAATACATCACATTTTGAAAATTGTGGGGAATCGTTTGAAAATGTTCATTATGAGCCGAATCCGTCACAACATCAACACGGTTGTGAGTATTGTGGAGGTCCGCATTTTAGCACCGATTGTCAAAAACAAGGAATCCGTATCCTTGTGGCAATAAAGATTTTTCTTATCATGACCATACTCCAATATACCGAATACCTCCATCACAACCTCAGATCGATATCACTAACATAATTGATCCTGATGCACTTAATGATTTTCTCCAAACTTTATCGGACATTTTGATTCGTAAAGAAAAACAAAACTATGAGGAGATCGGTGAAGATGAACCTTCGATTCCTATTCCCTCTCCGGTGATGGACCCGGTACTTTCCACTAACAATGGAAGTGCTAAATACGTCCAACCTACGGTTGTTCAAGGATCTAAGCCTACAATTGCTCCTCCTAAACCGTCAAGATTTGATCCAAACCTTTCACAATTTACGGTTAAAATTGGGTCAAGCAAACGTGCTGAGCTTAAAACGATGTCGAAAAAGAACGACTTGCCTTATCTTCAAGTTTATCAAGAAAAAGAACCGGAGACCATAACGGAAGTGGTGGAAATTCCTAGCTCTCAGAGCACACCACTTGTCCCACCTCCGGATTCTTCAAAATGTTCTTCGAGACTTGATAGTCATTTAGATTATTGTGTTGATTTTGTTGATTCTTTGAATGATTTGATTCCTTCTCTCACACAGGTTGAGGGAAGTGATTCCATTTTGGAAGAAGTCGATACTTCTCTTGTTAATAATGATTCTATTTCAACTGAGGTTGATGAGATTGTTACGTCGTCAGATCCTTTGGAGCCTGAGCTCAAGGATTCTTTACCCGATTTTGAGAAATATGCTTTTGATACGGCAGAGGAGTGTGAGTTACCTCCTCTTGACAATTCAAACGACCATGATGAGATGTTCTCCGATTCCGACGATGATGATTCTTTATCTTGTGGAGACATCGATTATATAGAGGATTTACCTTTTGAGCTCGTCAGCTTAGAAGAAGAGAATGAAGAAGATACTGACACGGAAATCCAAGATGAAGCTCTTCGTGAGAGATTATGGAATATCGATCTTCTCGTTTCTAAAATTGAAGCTTTAAATGATAAACCAACTTCATCTCCTATCCCCGTCGAGGATAGTGACTTTATTTCCAATGATTCTCTTCCGGAATTTGAAGCTTTCCGTTTTGATCATATGGCAGAGAAGATTAGTGGCAGTACCACTTTTCATTCTCATCTTTCTCTCCCTGATTATGAGTCATTTATTTTTGAGGAGTTCGCCGGTGAACTCTGGTATGTGTTAATTTACACATACCTTTTACCTTATTAAACGGACCAGATCGACCAAAAACCGATTATAAATGCCAAATATATGTTGTTTTTGTGTTTGTAAATGTGCAGGTAAAAGATATGAAAAATGGCCAAAATAAAGACCAAAACGGACAAAACCGAGCACGAGATTGGAAAGAGCATGAAATTACGGGATCTACGTTAATTTTATTTGGAGCATCGTGGCTAAAGACGGAATTGTTAATGATTAAACGCAGCCCAATATTCAAGCCCAAGAAATGCAATGGAATGATAAGGCCCAGCGGTTTAGCAAATGTTTGAATAAAATTGATGGGCCAGCGAAATAAATGAGGAGAATTATCAATTATGTCTTAATGGTTTTGATATCTTTGAAGGCAAAAGAATAAAAAAATAAAACCATTTGAACTCGCTGCCTACTTGATTCCATCCCTTGTGCCACGTAAAAAAATTGAAGAGCTAAGTGATGCTTCCATTCTTAGCATTCGAAGACAAAACAGAGAAGAAAAGAAAAATAAAATATTGAAGGGAATGCAAATGAGGGACCAGTGAAGTAAGAATTTGATAATTGAAGATGAGGCACATGGTCTTTCCTATCTTTGGCAATCACGACAAAAAGAAGAAATAATAATTGAAGATTCAATCTGGTGGGCACATGAACTCAACTTCATAATGTAAATACAATGAAGCGCGTGGCTATGGCTCTCACCCCACTGACGTGTTTCGTCCTATCAACTCCCTCCACGTGTACACGCTTTGAGTGTCTAGATTCAGTGATTGGGGAATGTTCGAGAGAAGGCTATAACCATCCAATCATTGCTATAAATACCACACCAGATCCAATGCATAGAGGCCTTCCTAACATCATTATTCACACACAGTTTTTATTAGAATATGTAGAGAAGTAGATTAAATTAGGTGTAGGAGTAGAATAATAGTAGTACGAGTAGTTAGTTTGTAGCATTATTAAAAGTTTTTTTTATCTTGTAGCGTATTTTAAAATGCGTATTATACTAAATTTTGGCTTATTATTTCTATGAAGATGATGGTTATGTTTTATGTATAAAGCTCATGTCTTTCTCCTATTAGCTTATTCTCTTCTTTTTCTCATCTCTTTCTTTTATTTTCTTTTTCTTTTCTTTTATCTAAAAATTTATTTTAGACTAATAGCTTTTTGTGGCTTATCTAAATCTAGTTTGTTTTTATACATATTTTTTTTCACTACTTTATTTAAAAAACTTTTATAAACTTAGATCTACATTTTATTTTACAAATTACTTTATAAAAAACCAAAAATATTTAATTTTTATTAGTTTTTTTTTATTAAAAGACATCTATTATTTTATTATAATTAGATCTAAATAGTTTTAATACTAATTTTATAAAAAGCTTGCACCTTTAGTAGTTTTCCTTTCAAAAATAGGTTATTCTCTTAGATCTATTAGATTTTTATCATAAAGTTTTAAACTTTTAGCTTTTACTTAGTTTATATCACTTAAAATTAGTCCTTTCTTAACCAATAAGCTCTTCCATAGCTTATTTGGTCCATATTATTGCATATTTGGTTCTAACCTTTTATAAAGTTTTGATTTTTTCTTTGTTTCTTATCATTTCTACCGCTAAGGCCGGAGCTTAAGGGTCTTATAAGCTAGTTTATCAATACAGTTTATTGCTTTTTAGTCTTAATAAGCTAATTAGTTAATAAAGTCACAAACTTTATTAACTATTTGGTTTTATTAAAGCTTTTTAAGAATTAAACTTTATGGTTTGTTTAGTTTATAAGATCGGGGGGTTAATTTCGTCTCATCTCTTATATCGGGTTCTATTTTCTTATCCTTTTCACTTTTCGATAATTAGTTTATTAATATGTTTATGTTTGTTGAAATATTTGTGTTTTTTAGTTTAATTAATATGAGTAGTGAATAGATCGTTAATATGCTTGTTGAGTAGATTGTTCCGTGAATTAAGTGTGGTTTTATAAAAGTTAGATTATAAATTGGTTAGTAATGTTAAATTACTTGGATTGAAATTTTGGTTGTTTAAATGGGCAAAAGCCGTGAAAATAATCGGGTTTTAATCTAGATATCGATATCTCTTTATGAAATTATTTTTAAACCAACGTTGGGAGAGAATAATTATTTGAAAAAGATATTGATTCATCAATAGAGGACCTAATTGAAATAATAAACCACATTTAAGGATCGTGATAATTTACTTAACAAGTATATCCTTTTATCGTTTATCTCTTATTTGCTTGCTTAATATAGTCTAGTTTGCAATTTTTAGCTTTTATCGTCAATTTTAGATTTTTAAGCTTGTCACTAGATTTATTATCATTACTTAGTTTGCCTCTAAATTTATGTGTTTATTTAGTTGCCTTTAAAGTCCCATAAGTGCCCATTTTTATATTAGATTGCGTTTTAGGTTATTTGTGCTTTCGTGCTTGTGTTATATCTTTTATTATTGCTTCTTAGTTTATGCTTGCTATTGTAGTGATAAAACCCAAAATCTCAATTTTATCACCATCCAATTCACACAATCACGACTCGAACCGAAATTCCATTCATACCTTCGTTGGGACCACGACCCGGGGAAATACTTTCACGAGTGTTTCCTTTGGAAAAATCACATACTACTATTGAACTCAATCAAATTTTTGGCGCCGCTGCCGGGGAAGGTTTGAAGCGAGTTTTTGATTCCCGTTCGTTGATTTGTGTTATGAAGACCCTTCCCCGAGAAGTTATCGTTTTCTTTGTAAATATATCCTCACTATTTTAATAAAAAAAAAGAAAATATTATTACAAAATACAAAAATCCAAAATAATTTTCTTTCAAGTTTTTCTTATATATAAAAAACCCAAAAATATTTTCTTTTCCAAATTTCTTTTGTTTTTCTTTTATCTTCATTTGTTTTCCATTTTTCTAATTATAAAAACCCAAAACTATTTTCTTTTTCAAAATTTATTTTTCTTTTAAAATTTTGTTCTTACTTTATTTTTCTAATTATAAAAATTCAAAAATATTATTCTTATTCCTCTTAAACGTTTAATTCTTATCTTGCCCTCTCATACCGTTTAATTCTTATCTTCTTATCCCTCATATCGTTTAATTCTCCACCATGTTCGATTCTTTACCATCTCATCCCCATGATCCTCGGACCATGGAGGATTTTTATCGTCCGTCACTCATCGGTAGAGGAGGACCGATCGCTCCGACAAACGATTTTGTTTTAAAAGATCATATGATTGAATTTGTTCAACAAATTTGCCAATTTCATGGTTTTGACGATGAAGATGCTAATTATCATTTGGACAAATTTCTATCGAACACTCAATTCTTCAAACAAAATGGAGTTTCTCTGGACAACATCCGTTTGAATCTCTTTCCCTTCTCGTTAACCTATGAAGCCGAATCTTGGTTTTACACTCTTAAAAACCATTCAATTCATACTTGGGACAAAATGTGTCTCAAGTTTCTTNACAAACGATTTTGTTTTAAAAGAACATATGATTGAATTTATTCAACAAATTTGCCAATTTCACGGTTTTGAAGATGAAGATGCTAATTATCATTTGGACAAATTTCTATCGAACACTCAATTCTTCAAACAAAATGGAGTTTCTCTAGACAACATCCGTTTGAATCTCTTTCCCTTCTCGTTAACCCATGAAGCTGAATCTTGGTTTTACACTCTTAAAACCCATTCAATTCATACTTGGGACGAGATGTGTCTCAAGTTTCTTTCAAAATACTATCCATATTCAAAAACGATGCAATTTAGAAGAGATATTCTAAATTTCCGGCAGTTGCATAGTGAATCAGTATTTGAAGCTTGGGAGAGATTTAAATACTTGTTGCAGAGATGTCCGGATCATAGAATTTTGCTCCTTGATCAAATCTTAACCTTCTATCATGGCATAAGTATGATCGATCGAGACAAAATCATGTTGGCTTCTGGAGGGAATCTCATGCGGAAAACTCCTCAAGAAGCCTATGATTTGATCGAGAATATGACACAACATCACTATCAGTGGGATACCGGAGTCCTTTATGACTCTACCACTGTTTTAAGTGATCATCATTCCGATTATATTTCCGCTGAGATTGCACAAATTAGGGTCCTTGGTAATCACAAAAGTTATATTAAACAATATTGCCAGCAAGGACCAGGTCATCCTAACACTATCCACTTCCCATATTCCGACGAGAGTGATGAGGATGAACCTTCAGAAGTTCAGACGTCGATTCTTCCTTTGAGTGCCAATCCCATTCCCTCTTCTGATTCTATGGTCGAGTCTCTCTCCCCACTTTCTACTTCCCTCGGGGATAGCGGCCTTCATTTGGAGGAGACCGACACTCTTCTTTCTTATTCTGATGATTCTTTACCCGAATATGAGAGTTTTACTTTTGATACCAAAGAGGAGATTAGTGGCAATCCCACTTCTCATCCCGATCTTTCTATCCTGGCTTATGAAGCCTTTTGCTTTGATATTGATCATACGGAAGAGACGAGTCGTGGCAGTACCACTTCTCATGCTTATATCTCTCTTCCCGAGTATGATTCATTTCATTTCGAGGAGTTCTCCGGTGAACTCTCTCATGTCATAGCTCCTCCGGAGTATGATTATTTTCATTTTGATATTGAGAAAGATTTTAGTCTAGGGGGAGACGTACTTATTGATGACAACACCCCGCCTCTCCCTCCCAAGGTTTTTGAAAATAAACAAATGCGCTTTAACGATGAAATTCAAAAAAAGTAATTGGAAAATTTGATTTTGAAAATGAAGAACTGATCTTAATTGTTATTAAAATATTTCTTCCATTCTTCACATTTGATGTGACTTCTCCTCTCCTTCACTCCACCAGGAGTGAGGATACCGTCTTTGACCCCGGCATCTTCGTTTTTCGTGCCGGGTGTCCGTTACAGTGATGATTCTCTTTGCTCCCCCAAGATTAAGTAAATTCGGGGCGAGTCTAAGCTACACGACTCAATAATAAACAAGCGCTTCGTGGGAGGCACCCCATGCTTATCCTTTTATTTTCTTTTTATTTTCTAATAAGTGTGATGTGAGGAGGCAACCTCTTCCATATCTCGTGTTTTCGTGGTTGTTTGTGTATGTCCAGGATTTTCCCGAATTATGATTAATCTCGTGCTCGTGGTTTTGTCATTCTCTCCACTTGAGTATCATTCTTCGTTGCTTATGGAGATCCATTATATCCAATAATCTTATCGACTAACGTTTATCTTTTGGCATAATTAATAAATGGCCTTAGATTTTCGTAGGATTACCTTTACCTTTTAAACATTGAGGACAATGTTTACCTTTAGTCTGGGGGGTGAATCTTCGATTCGATTTGACCTTGCACTTTCATTTAGCCGTTTACTCTCGCAACCCCGTTTTTCCTAAAAAATTGAAAAAATTGAAAAATTTTGAAAATTTTGATGAAAAAAAATGATGAAAATGATGTGAAAAAGCACAAAAAAAAGTGAAAAAGTTGAAAAAGATGTGCAAAAATATAATAAGTGTTTTGACACCTTGTTGACTTTTCAGCTGGCGAGAGTAGGAATAAAATTTTGACTTGATCCGGGCGTGTTGAGCCCTAGCTTGTTCCCTTAACCAATGATGATCATAAAAGCTTTTGCTAGTCTTGTACACAAGGAGCTGCTCTTTTGTCGGCTCCCGTACTTGACTTTTTACATGCATAGCTTGAAGAGCTTTTGCTAGTAACTTACACTAGGAGCTATGAAACGCGAATTCTTTCAAAGAGTTTGCAAGTTCCCGTATTTGACTTTAGATATGCGTGGCTTGATTATCGGCTAAGCATCCGCGAGTCTCATTATTTGAGATTTTTAATATGCAGAGAACGAGAAATGATAGAGTTTACTTAGAAGTTAGATGCTAATCGTGGAGTAGTTGGTTCTCTTTAGAGCTCATCGTAGGTACTTGTGGCTTTTTGCTCCCACAAAATTGTTTCACCCCATATTATGTGCTAAAATAATTAAAGATGTTACGTTTTGGCGAAATTTAGTTTTTTTATCTTCTTAAGAGAATCTTTGCTTTAAAAATCGGGTACACATCAAGGATACGTCTCATATGAAGTTTAAGTGTAATAAGTTGTAGATTCGAAATCCCGTTTTTGGATTTCTATGTATGTATGTATGAGGTTTTGGGACTACCCGTGAAGTTCCATATTTATGTTAAAAAAAATTGAAAAAATGAAAAGTTATGAATAAGGGATGTATGATTAGTGCTTAATGTGTTATAAAAGTTGATGGCGCGTGAGGTGCATGTGGATGGTGCTAGCCCAGTCACATGAGGTGCACGTGTAGTACTCCTCAACATATATATGTATCCGATTGTATCCCAAATTCCTTGATGTAGACCTCATTTTTAAAGCAACGATTCTTGAAAGAAGATGAAAAACTACTTAGCGTTTTAACTTAGTATCTTTATCGGAATAAAATATATCGAAACAAGGAAATATGAAGAAATTCATTTCTTACAAAAATAAAATAAATAGATGCAAAAATAGGAAAATGGGAGCGAGAAGTTATTACACAAGTAACTTCCATGAGTAGCGTTAGCATCTAACTTGTAAGTAAGCTGTGATCTCGTTTTTAAGCTTAGTTTGGGGACTCGTGAAAAATCAGGGATGACGAACTTTATCCGTATGGTCACTTCTCCATGAGTTGTGTTTCTACTTTTTGACACTAAACGTTATTGCAAAATAATGAAAGTCAACATACCGTCACAAGAATAAAGTAAGTGAGAAAAATACAAATATAGTAGTGTAAAGTTAGTATATGAATAAAATGGAATAATGGGGCGTTTTCGGAAATAAATGATTTTGAAATCTCTTTTGAACGTTCTTGCTACTTTTCAAAGTTAGTAAAAAGAGGTTTTGAAATTATTTATCTCAAAAGCGTGAGGTGATTACATTGCGTGAGGACACGGCAATACCTTAGTCTGGGGGATTTTGGTATGCGTTAATTTACACATACCTTTTACCTTATTAA
>LBNU01004698.1:122789-133777 GCA_014162995.1 Artemisia annua | reverse complement strand
AAACGGAAAATAACACTCACTACCTGTCATAGCAAATAGATTACCATAGGCTTGGGAGATGATAAATTACTCCTCCACTAGGCGTAAGCACCTAAGATAAACTATCAAAGAGGGCTTTCCAAAGGGTTGTAACGTAAGGTGTAGGGATATGATAAACACGGTTTGGTTGGAATAAAGGGTATTTTAATGGTGGCAAGTTAATTATCATGATCAAATACATGCACTCTACATCGTTGCTTAAGTCAAGACTCGACTCAATCTACATCGTTGCTTAAGTCAAGACTCGACTCAATCTTAAGTCAAGACTCGACTCAATCAAATACATGCACTCTACATCGTTGCTTAAGTTAATTATCATGATCAAATACATGCACTTCACATTTTTTTGTATTTTTCTTAATTTTTCGATTATTATTATTATTATTATTATTATTATTATTATTATTATTATTATTATTATTATTATTATTATTATTATTATTATTATTATTATTTTTATTATTATTATTATTTTATTATTATTTTTTTCATACACACTTGCCCTACCATCCAAAACAATACATCATAGGGGAGTTGCATTCCCCTTACACTTGAATCTTTACATAACTTTACAATTACTAATCTAATGACTCGAATTAAGATAATTGAAAAACTTGGAGTACTTTTAAAATGTTTAGCACATATGGGGGTAATAATGTCGTTCTTCCCCATTACTCCATTACACTAGTACTTTACCCATGAGTCCCAATCGTCCTAAAACAATATGTACAAGGATATGACTTAACTTAGCAACCATATAATTGACTAGATAATTAACTAAGGGTTTAACAAATGTTGTCACAATAATGCACCAAAGGTGGGTGCATACAAGGTAGGCTAAGACGATTTGGGTATACATTTAGTGGGGTGTAAACAAATTCTCACTTTGAGTAAGATGCTCAAAGATCGAAACGAAAGGATAGGCTCGGAGGGGTGTACTAGGGGTATCATGTACCAAAAATGGATACAACGCAAAGGGTGTGGGAGAATTACTTGACCAATGAAGTCAATGTAATTATAACAAATATACGGGTGTAAAACAATGGGTTAATCCTAATGCCTCTTATCATGTAGTAAATCTTAACTACACGAATGTAGTCTCACTTGTGGATTTGAGATGGTCCTAACGCAAGTTCTAGAATCTAAATACTACCGGTACTCACATCATAGCACCAAAGATGGATGCTTTTCCTACCAATTCTAGGGGCGAACCTCACATATTTGGGGTGGAAAATTTTTTAGTGGTACGGTTTTGTGCTAGTCATACAATTTCCTATCCATGAGACGCTCATTAAGATCAAGGTTTCACTTCTAAATGTTGTAAAAAATTTTAAATTGGCGCTAAAATTGCCCTAACAAACATTTCTCTTGGTTTTATTACAAATTTACTATCAAACAAAGCAAAACATCAAGCGTAAGTATATTCTCAACGGTGCTTTCATTTACCCCCCTTACACTTAAACCGAACATTGTCCCCAATGTTCAAATAAAAGACGTAAAAGTAAATAAGATGAAAGAATGAAATCAAATACTCCCCTGAATCGTTTGTTGTGGATAGTGATGTAACATGGTTAGATCTTCTTCCAAGATAGACGAACGTTCAAAGCTTCCCTTCCGAAATAATAAACGTCTTCTTGTCCAAAATAACCTGTTAACCTGAAAAAGATAAAGGCCAACCTCGCGTAAAATCGGCGGTAAAATCTACATAATAAGATATAATGCTTGTGGAATGAATATTTTGCAGAATTCCTGGAGATTATAAGTTAAAGAATTGACAAAACTTTTTAGGTTTCCGGAAAAATACAAAACTTTCAAAAATTGCAGAAAATTATAACCTGACGCCGTCAGGTGTTAACCCTGACGCCGTCAGAAAGTTCTGACAGAATTCTCATGTTAAGTTTCCGGGAAAAATTCTGGAAAAACTAGATCTTACTTCCTGGAATTCCTGCAAAAATTCATTATGACTCGATACAAGCATTTGACTCAAACAAATACTAATATGTATGTTAATTTCATTGTTATGATTCATGTTCATTCGTTCTTTATAAACCGATTTAGATTTCCCTTACACTTAGCTTTTGCAAAATACCTTTATATGTAGTTAAGACGAAGTTAAAAACAAAATAAAGCATTTTCACAATTTAGTTTGAAGCATGAATCAATAACAAGAAATATAACTTACATACGGAAACAAATAAAATCAAATAAACAAACAAATAAAACACACAAAGCTTGGGTTGCCTCCCAAGAAGCGCTTGTTTTTGTTCGAGTCACGAGCCTGACTCTACCCTTATTTAACAGAAATAGGGGAGGTTTTCCCTACACTTAGGATTAAGTGCGGGTGGAAGTAGCGATACACACCATCTCGGTGGAAGTATGCCACGTGAGGGAAGAGTGGTGGATGAATTATATGCTCAAAGATGTGGGATCCTATCATCATAACCTTACCTAATTCAATTCGGTCAATGGGTAAATCAAAGTTTTCTCCTAAAAAGGGATCATCTTCAATCAACTTCGAAAGACTCCTAGTTGGGAATCCATCTTGACCTAATAAACCTGGTTTAAACCCATAATGTTTCTTGTGATCTATCATGAGTGGGTTATGTAAGCATGTAAGGTCTTGGCTCACTCCTATGTTAACTTCCTCTCTACAAAGCTGAAAGTCTACTACCTTCAACGTAAAACTACCCGGACTATATGGTTTGATGGGTGGATCGGGACCTATTTCAATTCCTAAATTCTCATCCAAGGATGGAAGATTAGGTAACGGTTTTGGTTGAGGCTCCGATTCATCAAAACTAGGAACTTCCATAGAACTAAAAGAAAGGTCATCACTACAAGTATTCAAACCTATTTCTTCTAGTTGTGTTTGGTCCAAGGGTTCTACCTCCATCGGGGTTCCTAAAGTCTCTTCTACTTCTTCCGGGTAGGTTACGGGTGGTGTGTGTGCCTCCAATGATGGTAGGATTTGTGGGGTACTTGGTGGGCTTGGGTTATTTACCTCGTCATTCCTCGTGTCAAGATCATCTGTATCCTCATACAAAGCCATCAATTCATTCAACTTATGGTTCACGGTTAGGAAGCTTTCCTCAAAATTTTTCCAAAGGGTCTCACTAAAAGGAATTGATCCTGAAAATGATCGTCTAATAGAAATTACACATGCATAAAATTCATCAAACCCATCTAACTTTACCCCCAACTCCTCTTGGATATCACTAAGATCACACAAAAATTCATTGGAATGATAAGAAGCAAATCTATTGGTGAAATATACTTGTTCCTCCATTGTCAATGATCTAAATGGAATTTCATCCGCCATAGTGACAAATGAAAATGGTTTTACAAACAAAGGGCACAAAGAAAAAGATAGACTGAAGAAATCCTAGAAAAATAAAATAAAAATCTCACTAGAAAGGAATCTAGCGAGTAGACCTAATAAAATAAAAATTCTACCTAAACAATAACTATTCCCCGGCAGCGGCGCCAAAAACTTGATGCGTGGTTTTGTGACCTTACAACAGGTTTTACCTTTAGAGGGATCTCAAGAGGCTTACAACCCCACCAGGCAGTGTACCTGACCGATGTAGTATAGGATAGTGGTAAGCACGGGGGATTGATCGTTCTCTCATAGGGAATAGTGTTCGTTAGGACAGAAAAACTACTCTAATAGGTCTAAGGGTGAAGGAAGATTTTTTTTGTATTTTTATATTTTTAGGAAAGCAAGTAAAATCTTGGTTTTGAAGGAGTGGGCGGAATTAGTTGCTAGTCAACTAACCCAAAATTACTACAATTGCAAATAAAATAAAATATCTAAACTATTGTGGTTGTGAAAACAATATGGAGAAAAGTTGTGTTTACTTAGACTTCATTACTCCCTAACTATCTTTTACCGGTTAATTGATATGTATGTTACTTGTGTGGATGAAGGGCGTATTCCTAATAACTCATGGAGTGGCATACATATCTCTCCAATTCTATGAGCTCTTATCTCCTCCTATGCCATGCACGACACAACCATAGGGATTGTAAACAGTGGCTCATGCGTTAAATACTACCTTAATAGCCTAGTATGCCTTGGCTACATGTTTCCCAAGACGTTCAAGCATGTTACCATAAAGGAGGTTGGCCAGTTTTCTTGAGCCTAACATTGATGGAACAATCATTCCAACAAACAACAACACATAAATTAACCAATAATTAATATTTAGGTTTCATTAGATCTAAGCAAACACAAGAAAAATTTAGCTACACATGTTAATTAAAAGAAAAGCAAAAGAGATAATCAACCAACACATAGAAATATTGATTGAATTAAAGTGAAGACTTATCTTTAATTAAGCATGAGGGTTCCAAGAGTTGGAAACCCTAAAAAGTACAGAAAATTTGTCTAGGGTTTGGTGCCAAAAGTTCTCCACAAAGTTCCACCACACAATGAATGAAAAATAGAAAACTATATATAGATTTTACAATCTGACGGCGTCAGGATATAGAGGCTGACGCCGTCAGCCCGCCGCCATTAGGTTTCTCGGATGGCCTAGATCTACTTCTGACGCCGTCACTCTCTATTTCCTTCTGGGCCGTCACTCTTTAAATTATAACCTGACGGCCTACACCATATAACACCTGACGGCGTCAGGTGTTAATTTCCAAAATCTTTCTGGCCCGTCATTTGATAATTGGTTTCCACTCTTTTGTCAAGGCTTGCTGACGGTGTCACCTTGTGACTCTGACGCCGTCAGGCTGTAATTTCTGCTTCTTTTGAGACTTTGTCGTTTTCTTCACTTTTATGCTCCAAAAACGTCCAAATATGCATGTTTTCCAGAATTCTTCTCAAAAGTACCTAAAATGACAAAAGGAACGATTTAGGGCAATATTTGATCACATTTATACGAATTAGGGCTTAAATGACCCCCTAAAAGCGTAACACTTTTCGTCTCATCACTGCAAGACCATCTTCATCAGCATCATCCACCTCCTACATCACTTCTAGACCAACATCTCATTCACAGTCTAGTAATGTGATGGAAGAGGTGCTTCATTCTTTTGTTGCTGATTAGGAAGATCAGCAGCAACTGACATATGAGGATTTTGATCAAGTCGACCCGCTGGATTTGAAGGAGATGAACTTGAAGTGGCAGATGGCCATGCTATCAGTGAGTGTCAGGAGGTTTGAGAAAAAGGCTGGGAGGAAGTTCGGCTTCAAGGGAAGAGATCCAACTAGATTTGATAGAAAGAAAGTCAAATGCTATAATTGTGGTCAGATGGGTCACTTCTCAAGAGAATGCAAGGGTAGGAAGGCTGATGATGATGTGAAGTATTCTGCCTATCAGCAGAAACGAGTGGAAGCTGGAGATGCTAAAGCCATGATCTCTATCGATGAGCATGTGAACTGGAAGGTGCATGAGCCTGAAAGTGATGATGACAAGAGTAATAGTACGGAGTAGAGTGGAATGCTGGCTTGGTGTGACACAGAGGATGCGCATGATCAGTTTGCCTTTATGGGCATCTCTCAGGTACATAACTGTGTCTTTGGTTGTAATGCAAAATATAATGAACTTAAGGAGTCTTATGATGAATTGAAACCTAAGTATAATGCATGCTATGTAGATCTTCAATCTCACAAAAATGCTTTAAAGACCTTAGAACTACAGAAAATTTGGTTTCAAAAGAATCAGCTTGCTTATGAAGAGAAGATAAGGGTGTTAGAAAGAGATTTAACAAATGCTACAAATGAGTTAAAATATTCTGAGAAACAAAAAGCTAAAGTAGATTTGGAAAAACAAGAATTACAAGAAAAGCTAGATAGTGAGGTGGCTAGGCATAATCGATGGCTAATTTTAGGTGATAAGTTAGCTAAATTTCTGTATGGTAGTCAATCTGTAAAATCTGAGATAGGTTTAGGTTTTCAGAAGTATGTTGGTGTAGAAGCAATCAATGACAGGTCTAAATCTACACCAGCAGAATTAGCAAATTATGTCAAAGAAGGAGATTTGCATGCTGTCCCTAGACCCATTAGAGGAGACCATATGCCCACCACCAAGACTACAGACTTTGATGGATCACACCATCTCTATGGCAAAAAGTCAAGTGACTTGCCAGACCCTGATTGTAACACTAATGACTTTGTATCTTGTTCTAACAGTGACAAGTCCTCAGACCAAGGATCTACCACTTACACCAGCTGTGATTCAAGTGAAAAGTCTGACCTCCCCAAGACCCTACCCAAGCCTACACCCAAGTCTGTTAGAGTTGCTATTGACGAACCCAGTTCAGAGACAGCTTCCCTTGAAGACTTGTCATTTAATTCTCTACAAGACAATGTTCTTAATTCTATGAAAAACAAATCTGTTAATGTTTGTGGTTTGAATACTTTTGCTTGTTCTGGAACATCTTCTATTTTGAATAAATCTTCTAAAAGGAAGAAATGTTTTGTTTGTGGAAGTAAGTTTCATTTAATTAAGGATTGTAATTTTCATGAGCAGAGAATGGGTGTTTGTGCTAATCCAAATAGAACTAGACCAAAGTGGACAAATGTTATTGATATACCATCATATGTTCCACAAGCAGCACATAAAACCAGCAGACCCAATCCTGCTGATAAATCAGTTTCTGTTGATAAGTCAGTTCCTGCTGGTAAACCTGTTTCTGCTTGTAGACCTTTTCCAGCCAGTTGGAAAAGACATGTTGCTAGACCATTTTATAGACCTAATAGTTCTTATTTTCATAATGGTTTTTGGCCTAGTTATTATGACCCAATGTCTATGGGGTGGGGGGCACCATGGGATTCTGCTGTTAAGCCCTCAGCAGGTTGTTCTTGGAACCATATGGGACCTAATTTTCAAAAAAGAACCAAGAACAATGGTGGATCTTATGTATCTACATGGCCTAACACTTATGATCCACAAGGCAGACTCAAGTCAGTGATGACTTGAGTCTCCAATGTGTACTAGTTTTTGTATATATTTATGTTGTTGTTGTAGGAACATCCTTTTAAAATTAAAGCAGTAGGCATAGTGGATAGTGGTTGTTCTAGAAGCATGTCAGGGAACAAAGAATTGATACATGAAATTTTACCCATCCATCAAGGAGGCTCTGTGACTTTTGGTGGAGGAGAAGGTAGAATCACTGGGAAAGGAACCATCAGAACATCAAAGTTGGACTTTCAGAATGTGTACTTTGTTAAGGAACTGCATAACTTCAATTTGTTCTCTGTCTCACAAATATGTCATACCAAGAACAAAGTCTTCTTCTCTGAGGATGAATGTCTTGTGCTGTCTAAAGACTTTAAGCTTCCAGAAGATGCAAACATTCTGCTGAGAATTCCTAGAAGCCACAAACACATTCAACTTGAATGATGTCCAACCTGCAGGTGACCTAACATTTTTGGTGGCTAAAGCATCCCTGGATGAATCTACAAAGTGGCATAGAAGGATGGCTCATGTGAACTTCAAGACCATCAACAAGCTTTCAAAACTTGGTCTAGTTGATGGGCTTCCTTCCAAAATCTTCACCAATGAACACAACTGTGTTGCATGCAACAAAGGGAAGCAACACAAAGCCTCCTACAAAGCCATCAAAGCTGTGAGCACCATATCAGAACCTCCTCAGTTGCTGCATATGGATCTTTTTGGTCCAACTCAAATCAGAAGTATGATCACAAGTTCTTCTCATTGGTAATCACTGATGACTATAGCAGGTTCTGTTGGGTATTCTTTTTGAGAACAAAAGATGAAACTTTTCCAACTCTAAAAGAATTTATAACCCTTGTTGAAAACCAGCTAAACAAAAAGGTTAAATGTATTAGATGTGATAATGGGACAGAGTTTAAAAATGCCTTGTTAATAGAACTTTGTGGGTCTAACGGGATAAAAAAGGACTATAGCAATCCAAGAATCCCACAACAAAATGGGGTTGCTGAGAGACTAAATAGAACCATGATAGAGGCAGCAAGAACTATGCTTGCAGACTCTAAATTACCCACTATGTTCTGGACTGAAGCAGTAAGCACTACTTGTTATGTTCTGAACAGGGTGTCCATCACTAGACCTTATAACAAGACACCTTATGAACTTCTCACTGGTAAAGTTCCCAGTATTACACACTTTAGACCTGTTGGATGTCATGTGACCATTCTGAATACTAGTGATCAACTAGGAAAATTTGATGAGAAAGCTGATGAGGGGTATATTGTGGGTTATTTAGCTCATAGTAAGGCTTATAGGGTATATAATATGAATGCTAAAAAGATTGAGGAAACTCTTAACCTGAGGTACCTAGAAGAAAAGCCTAATGCTCAGGGTCAGGGTCATGCCTGGTATTTTGACCTAGACTATTTGACTGATTATTTGGGCTATACTAGATATGTTTCTAACTAATCTACAAGTACACATGAGTCTCCCACTAACAATCAAGGAGCCATGGATGCTGACTCTGACTCTGACTCTTAGTTTGAGGAAGCAACTATAATTGTTCCTTCTTTTCCCTCTCCTCATGTTTCAGGTACCAATGATAAACATGCTTCTGATGTGGATGGTGTAGATTCAAGTTATGCAGAGGCATTAGCTAGACTTCAGCAGCAAGAACATGCTGCCAAGGAAGCTGCTGATGAGCTTGGTTTTGAGTTTGCCAAAGATACTGAAGCACTCTTGAGACAATCTGCTAGTGATGCCCGCAGAAACATTGAATCTGCTGATAGTAGTCCTATTTTTGCTGATAGTGTACCTCGTGTTCCTGCCGATCCGAATACTGCTGATGCTATTCCTGCTGGACCATCCATTTCTGCTGATCCATTCCCCACTTCTACTAGTCCATCCCAAAGTTTTGAAGACCCATTTGGTAGATTTTCATCCCCCACTGATCTTGGTAATCATCAACAAACTACTGGCATTTTCAGTTCCTCTTCTTATGATGATGATTTTGCTCCTACACTGAATAATCTTCAACTCACTGTTGAAGTTAATCCCATCCCTACTAAGAGGATCCACACTATACATCCTCAAGAAAATATACTTGGAGATCCCAATGCAACGGTTCAAACAAGGAGTTCAGTCAAGATGACATAATTTGGAGAATATGCTTTTGTTACTTATGTCATGAGTCAACAAAGAGACAATCACACAGGTCAACAACATTGTATGTTTGCTTGTTTCTTATCACAGGTTGAACCAACCAGTGTAGCACAAGCACTTTCCATTGCCAGTTGGGTAGAAGCTATGCAAGAGGAGATGCAAAAATTCAAGAATCAAGAAGTTTGGATCCTTGTACATCTACCTGATGGAAAGTTTGCAATTGGGACAAAATGGATCTTGAAGAATAAAAGGGATGCTAGGAGCATTGTGGTAAAAAAATAAGGCTAGATTAGTAGCACAAGGTTTTAGACAGGAAGAAGGGATTGATTATGATGAAGTGTTTGCACCACAGGCAAGGGTTGAGGCCATTAGAATATTTTTGACCTTTGCATCTTATATGGGGTTTGTGGTCTATCAACTGGATGTGAAGGGTGCTTTTCTGTATGGAGAGATTAAAGAAGAAGTGTATGTTACTCAACCTAAAGGTTTTGAAGACCCAGAGCATCCTAACCATGTGTACACAGTAGTAAAAGCTCTCTATGGACTTCATCAAGCACCAAGAGCTTGGTATGCTCGGCTATCTGCATTCCTGCTGAAGCATGGTTACAAAAGAGGTGCCATTGATAAGACCCTCTTTATCAAGAAGAATTCCAGGGATATCATTCTTGTGCAAGTATATGTAGATGACATCATCTTTGGATCCACTAAGGAAGCTTGGTGCAGGGAGTTTGAGGATTTGATGAAAGGTGAATTACCGATGAGTGCTATGGGAGAGCTAACTTTCTTCTTGGGTCTACAGGTGCAGCAAAAGCCTGATGGTATTTTTATCAGCCAAGACAAGTATGTGAAGGACATACTTCAGAAGTTTGATATGGAGAATGTCAGAACTGCAACTACCCCCTATGAATCTCCCAAAACAAAGCATAACCTTGAACCAGATCCTACTGTCAATGTTTGTTAGGTCACCATATTAGTAAACACAAGTATTCAAATGAAAGAAATGAGATGAGAAATAGACTTGGTTGATTAAGATCAATATGAAAGATGAAAGAACAAGAGTTTCCTTAAGATATGAAATTAACCAACAATATTACAATGAGATATGATGTCCTATTTATAGGAGAGGGATAGGGCAACACTCCCTTCCTTCCCTATCTTCTAGACGTATGGGCTTTGAGGCCCATTGGACATTTATTGATCTCGTCTGATAACTATACGAGTATTAAGCTAAAACGTAAATAAAAGTGATAATACTAGCAACCTATTACATTTATTGAAATGACCGAGACTTGACTGAATAGTTGAAAACTATGATCCTAACAATCTCCCCCTAAGGATCGGTCATTGATATGTGCTATTTTACACATACTTTTGACCTTAGTTTAAGTGTTATAAAGACCAAAAACTAACGTTAAAAGCCAAAGATATTGTGTTTTTGTGTTTGTGATCGTGCAGGAAAGGATAGTGCATAAACGGCATGAAAATCAACCAAAAAGCCTAAAACGAGCACGAGATGTGGAAAAGTGTCAAGAAGCCGAGTCAACGATGATATCTACTTAAGAAAAGCCCAAGACGACAAAGTTATTTCTTAAAAGCTCGAAAAGATGAAAGAAACGCTTAATCGAATATTGAAAGAGACTTATAAGAAGAAGCTTTCCAAATTTGAGCAAGTGAACGTTTTTACATCTTTGAAGACTTTGAAATAAACGTCAACACAAAGCCTCGAAGTTACAAGAGTTACATTTAGTATTTTAAGACGTTGAGTAACTTTGTAATGTAGTTTATATGTCACTTTCATGACTTGTAAAAGTCTAGGGGGCAAAGCGTACACGTAAGCAAACTTGTAAACCCCCTAGCTTGATAAATATCATTTGGTAGCTT
>LBNU01004698.1:101544-120129 GCA_014162995.1 Artemisia annua | reverse complement strand
AAACCATTTTTGGGGGTGTGACAGATTGGTATCAGAGCCTCGGCTATAGAGAACTAAGTGTTTTTAAAACCTAGACTATAGCTACATTCATGAAAACTTAACCCTATGACCGCCACGTGCCTGCCTGCCAAGCTGATGCCTCAAAGAGTAGTTGTTGCTTACATATGTGGTGAGAATTGTATCTCATTATTAGCTATACTACATTCACTTATACTAGTTGATCACTATCATTGTCATTCATATTGGCATACCTACATAACATATGCGTTTCATTGTTACGCCTTTTCCTTGCATAGTTTCATCATTCGACCACGAGTTTGGTCATTTGCATTAGTAAATTTTTTTCGTGTGAAGGACATAGTATTAGAATAACTGGGCTGAGTATTTTAGAATTCATGGAACCCGATGGAATGTAGACTGGTCATCTGCGTTCGACCCGGGACGGGAGGATATGGGCTGACCACCTATATCCGACTCAGAAATGAATTTTGCAATACTGAGAGTAGTTATGATGAAATTATGTTCGGATTGCATTCCTACTTGATTTTCCAAATACTTCATTCATGTGTGCGTACTCAACATTGCATGAACATTTACATTTACATCACCTCATGAACCTTCGATTGGAACTAGCCTGATCGTTTCATCTCATGAACATTCACATCCATGCACCATACATTTACATCACCGTACTCTCCTTCATCATTGTCATGTGATCCCTTCATCATTGTCATGTGATTTTTTTCATCATTGTCATGTGATCCCTTCATCATTGTCATGTGATTTCCTTATCATTGTTACTTGACTTTCCCACCATCGTTTGTTCAGCGGTTGTTACAGTCATTTCCCTCCTCACCATCACTATCATTTCCTTTCCCCAATCCCATATACAAGAACTAGACGACACCCTATGGATTCCTAGGTTACTCATCACTCCCTACTCCCAATATTGATAAGTGGATATTATCAAAGACCTTCCTTGGAAAGACTTCCCACACCACCTATGAGGAGGATTCCTCTACACATTAAGGCCATTCAAAACCCAACAGAAATCTCAAGGTATCACTAAACCATCCGAACCACTAACACTGGCATGATCGCCGAATTTCTATCATCTAGAAAGTGTTGGCTTGACCAAAATTACAAGATTCGTTTCGGTACGAATGCTCCCTAAGCAACACTATAGAAATAAATCCAACCGCCTAACCCTGACTATAGAACATTCAATTGAACATGACCTCAACAATAGGTATTATTCAAACATGTTAGACACCTACACATTTGTGCAAGACATACCCACCCGACTATTTTATCCTCTTAATACTTTCACATAGAAACGGATTTTGTTTTCTTCTAAACCCTAGTTATACAAATCACATATCTTGTACGAAATACTTTTCCGAGGCACTCGCTTTAACAAGCAAATTCCTTTTGATTAATACCTTACGAAACAATTAAATGTTAAGAAATTTAAACATCAATCTTTGGCAAACCATACCATTCACCTCATGTTGAAAACAGCCTCATTTTACAAAATTACTAAATTTTGAAACACCAAGGAAAAGGTTGCTTAGAAAGTTGTTTGCCTAAATTTTCATCTACTCAAAGAAAGGTTTATGAACCAAACACATCATCTCAAAACAAACCTTGAAGATCAATCCCCATATTGCATCACTTATACATTTGGGGTTTTGTAAATTGACAACATAGAACTTGGGGGAAAACCTTAGTATTGGGAACCAAGCACCATAGGTGGAGAAAGACTCGATTCATGATATTCCTACGAAGGATCACAACCTTATCCTAACCTATTATTTCCAATAACATCCTTTGACGGACTTAACCTTGTAAGACCCTTTCCACAAGATTCATGATACCTATTCCAATCATCACCTTTTCACCAATACCACTTCAGAGACCAACATAAACCGAACTTCGGGACGAAGTTCCTTTTTGGATGGGCGACTGTCACAACCCGTAATTTCCGGTCATTTTCCATCCCGACAATTCACTATTCATCAGTTACTATTCACCGGTCACTATTCATCATTTTACTATTCATCATTTTTGGACTCCGTTTGTGATTCCGAGAAACGTTACTATTCACATGACACTATTCATCCCGAGAGAAATCACTATTCATGGTCACTATTCATGTCATCACTCATTTCATCGTAAACGGGGTTTACGGGTATTCATATTCGCGTAACCGTTTTGGTTTAACGGCGAATTCATACATTAGCATTCAGAACATGTCACACGGACTAGAAATAGTCTGCATATCATCCCGAAGGCATTTGCATACTATTCCACTCGTAAGTTTCACAAATTAACATATTACGTATATTTGACGAATTACGTATATTGATTTTCAAATAAACGCTAACGCGCGATCACAACATGAGATTTACACGTCCGACATTCCTCATTTTATTCCCGACATGTTTTTAAGTTCATTTTAACGTCCCGAAGATTTCAAAGTTCATTTACCCGGTATTTTGGGAAATTCGTTATTTTATTATGTAACTTACGTTAACTTACGACGGTTTTGGCTATAACTAACAAATTATTGTTTTAACAACCGGCACTTGTCCCGAACTTATTTTTATCATTTTTATGACTTCATGATATCCTGACTAACATTGTTAAAACTTATTTATAACAATCCCGGTACCCGATTTCACATAACACTTTACGTAACCTAACTTACAAGCTACAAAATCTACACAATACTTCTAATTAAATCCCCAACAACTCCAACCCTTTTTCCCCCTCCTACCCACGCCTCAAATCACCCCCCCCCCATGTGCATTCCCATAAACATGGATCTTGGTCTCCTAGATATTTTACCTTACCCATTTTACACTCCATCTCACTTCATAATTTTACACATACAAGATCTTGTGAAGCAAAACTTGCTCTCCTCCTTTCTCCTTTCATAGTGCACGGCCAAGGATCAAATAAGAAGCCATCACCATCAATTTTTCAAGATCAAGTCACATTCAAGCTCCATTGATCATCCTTGTTAGGTTTTGGTGTTCAAAATCAAGGGTTTCCTAACTTTTCACCACCAAATCACCACCAATCTTCAAGTAAGCTTCAAGAAAACTTTTTGATCTTTTCATTCTTTCATTTTTCTAGTTTCATGATATTTATTCAAGATTCATATGCATATGTTAGTTTATACCACTCTATATATACATATATACACTTTTTACAAGTCACAAGCCCTAGAATATTTACCTAGGTGAATCCTTGTTGGGTTGTTGTGTTGGATAATGTCTAGGGACCCCTTGACATCATAGGAAGGTATAAGGTTGAGTAGAGAAGGTTTGGTTGTGTTTTGAATGATTTTGTACAAGTTAGAAACTAAGAAAACATGTTTTCGTCACATTCACATAGCTACTGTCCAAATTTTGAAAACGTGGCTCCCTCAGTAACTTTGGGTTAATTTTTGGCCAAATATTTAGAAAATACATTCCGAGACGAAACCGTGGCCGAAAACGGGGATAAAAACGGATTTATAACGAAGGAGATACGATTTTTACAAGTTTAACGACTAAAACTATTTTCCGGAAAAACTGCTTGCTGTTTGAACTTATTCGACGGGTCATTTGAGGTGTTTGGCGAAACCTAGATGACCCGAGCTCCTAAAAATGTGTTAGTATACCTCTTTACCTTTTCGGGGATATAAAGAACGTAGAAAACGGCCTTATAACGAATACGTTATTCACTTTTCAAACTAGATATATATACTAATTGTTGACAGCTTTGGTATTTAATAAACATAGTACGTACTAAGGTATATTTTTCAAGTAACAACGATTGAAGTGCCGTTTTCCTTAACCGTTGAGTCCCGTACCATCACTAGTTCACTAACACATCCATGTAATGACTTCAAAGGTTTTCTAAACGTCAACACCGAACACTTATACTTTATATATATGTATAAGTTACATGACTAGTTTTACATACTAATTTGGACGTATATTTACCAAGTGTTGGAAAACATCGGATTTCAACGATAACTTATATTTTCAATGTACGAGTGGTATAGATAGCATGTGCATGTTCATTCATTGTCTCATTCCATTATCTCAAGTAGAGTACATGCATACATTATAGGTTGCGGCTAGTGTTCGTACCTATTGTTGCCAAGCATTTCAAGTATTCCGGTTTCCGATCATTCATTGTGTTCCGAGTTCATTGCATCATCATTCGAGGTGAGTCATAGCCCCACTTTTACTTGTTTAATTATTTACAATCTCTTTGGGGGAGATACATGCTCATTTACAAGTTTTCAATTCATGATTTCACTTTAAATCCCGCAAGGGAAGATTAATCTCAAATTCATCAGAAGTCTTGCACCTGAATGGGCCATGCATACTGTTGTATGGAGAAACAAAGAAGACTTTGATTCTATGAGTCTGGACAATTTGTACAACAACTTGAAAGCTTATGAATCCGAGTTGAAGGGTACATCTGATTCATCTACTTCATCTTCTGCAGCACAAAATATTGCTTTTGTTTCTACTAAAGGCAATAATTCATCTGAAGTTCACTCTGCTGCCTATGGTGTCTCTGCTGCTAGCATCAATATCTCTGCTGCTGGTTCACAAAACTTGGATGCTGTAAGTGATGCTACCATTTGTGCATTCTTGGCTGACCTTACTACTACTACTCAGGTTCTAAACCAAGATGCTGATCATATTGATGCTGATGACCTGGAAGAGATTGATATGAAATGGCAAATGGCTATGCTGACTTTAAGGGCAAGGAAGTTTTTGAAGAGAACAGGGAGGCAGCTCAAGTACAATCCACAAGGTAACTTAGGCTTTGATAAATCAAAGATGGAGTGCTTCAACTGCAACAGAAAAAGGCATTTTGCTAGAGAATGCAGGGCTCCAAAGAAGAATGTTGATGCTCCAAAGAAAACTGCTGAGGAGTCAAAGCCATCCAATGCTATGATAGCTTGTGATGGTTTGGGTGATTATGATTGGAGTGATCTGGCTCAAGAAGAACCAAATCATGGTATGCTTGCAGTGGCAACTTCAGAGCACAACTTTGCTCTAATGGCATATTCTTCTTCATCTTCTGGCTCAGATTCTGAGGTATCCAATGAATCTAATGAATCTTTTTGTTCTTTTAAATCTTGTGCTGACACTATAGAAGAACTTAAGGCTAGAAATGAAAATTTAATTAAAGAAGTTGAGGCCCTTAAAATTGATAATTTAGGTTATAAAGTAGGCATTGATAATGTTGAAAGACAACTTGCCTATATGAAAGAACTTGAGCTTGAGTATGTGGATAGATTGAATATACAGGATGGAGAAATTGAGATTAAAAATGTTGAGATAGAGATGTATAAGAGAAAGCTAGGTGAAGCTGAGAAAGCTAGAGATTTAGCTATTGAAGAAAAAGAAAAACATATCATTAGAGTTAACAAACAAAAGTATGCCACCTCTGTACTTGATGAGAGTAGTAAGAACATTGTTGAGTGTCAATTAATGAGAAAAAATAGTGGCATAGGATACAATGAGGTTCCACCTCCCATGAAAAGTGCACTTGCACCACCTGGGAAAGAACTTTCATTTGTAGATGTTGAGAAACTTGTAAAATCTGCTGGTGATTATAATAAGTCACTTAACACTATACCAGAGGTTGAACAGGTGAAGTCTGGTGCTCCAATCATTGAAGATTGGATGTCAGACAGTGAGGATGAAAGTGAAGAGTCAGACCCTAGGTCAACACCAAGTTCTGAGGTGTCAAAGAATGAAACTAGGCCTAAACAGTTTGCTAAAAAGGAAGAAATTCCTCAATTTACTAAGCCTAGGCTCAATCAAAACAAGTTTGTCAAACCTGCTTTAGGTCATGCTTTGTCAAAAAGGCTTGTTGAGTATAATGAGATACCTAAAGAACAAATGAATAGGTATAAGCCTAGAGGAAATCAAAGAAGTTTTAATGGTTTGGTCTCTCACAGATTGGGTAATGATTTTCATCTTAGGAGAAAGGCTTGTTATAATTGTGGTAGTTTTGATCATTTACAAGCTTACTGTGATAACTACCAAAAACCTGTTTGGAATCAACATTCTAGAGTGAATCATCAAAACTTTTCAAAAAGGACTCACTCTCCTTCTAAAAGAAACATGGTTCCAAAAGCAGTCCTAATGAGATCTGGTGCTACTAGGTCCATGGTTACTGCTCAACCAAAAAGGCCTTTTCAAAACAAAACAACTGTGTCTACTGCTAAAGTGAACTCTGCTGCTAAGACAGTTCACTCTGCTGCTGTGTCAAAAATTTTGCCAAATACAATTGTTGGAAGTCATTTTTATGCTGTTAAGGCCTCAGCTTGTTGGAGTTGGAAACCTAAAACAAATGCTTTATCTCAAGGTTCCAACAACAACAGTGCATCAATGGATCTCACTAAATATGACTATGTTGATGCACAAGGCAGATCCAAGTCAGTAATGGCTTGGGTCAAAAAGAGAAACTAATTTCTCTACTTTATGTGCAGGGCAATCTACCAGATAAGCTAAAGGAACAAGGAATCATGGATAGTGGATGCTCTGGACATATGACTGGTGACATTTCCCAACTTGAAGATTTTGTGCCTATTGATGGTGGGAAAGTTGCTTTTGGAAATGACCCTACTGGTGGTAAAATTGTTGGTATTGGTACAATTAGATCTGGAAATTTGAGTTTTGAAAATGTGATGTTGGTTAATGGACTAAAGTTTAATCTTTTCAGTGTGTCACAAATTTGTGACAAAAGGAATTCTGTTCTTTTTACTGCTACTGAATGTCTTGTTCTTTCTTCTGACTTTAAGTTACCAGATGACAAATATGTGGTACTCAAAGTTCCAAGAAAGGACAACATATACAGTGACAACATAAAGAATATAGTTCCTAGAAAAGATGTGACTTGTCTTTTTGCTAAGGCCACATTTGATGAATCCAAATTATGGCATAGAAGGCTTGGACACTTAAATTTCAAAACAATGAATAAGTTGGTAAAAAGTAACCTTGTAAGAGGCTTACCTACAAAAGTTTTTGAAAATGATGAAACTTGTGTTGCATGCCAAAAGGGTAAACAACACAGAGTATCTTTTAAGTCCAAGACTGTGAATTCTATTGATAAGCCTTTGCATTTGCTTCATATGGATTTGTTTGGACCTGTTTTTGTGAAAAGTCTGAATAAGAAGCAGTTTTGCCTAGTTGTCACAGAGTATAGTGTTGCTAGAACTCCTCAACAAAATGGTGTAGCTGAGAGGAGAAATAGGACATTGATTGAGGCTGCTAGGACTATGTTATCAGATAGTAAGTTACCTATACCTTTTTGGGCTGAAGCAGTTAATACTGCTTGTTTTGTACAAAATAGGAGTAAGGTAGTTAAGCCTCATAATAAGACCCCTTATGAACTGTTTCATGGTAAAAAGCCTATGATTGCATTCTTTAAACCATTTGGGTGTCCTATCACTATCTTGAATACCAAAGACCAGTTAGGCAAATTTGATGAAAAGGCTGATGAAGGTTATTTTGTTGGATACTCAGTGAATAGTAAGGCTTATAGAGTATTCAATAAAAGGACTAGGTTTGTGGAAGAAAACCTGCATATTGAGTTTGATGAGAATAAAATAAATAATGCAGGGACTGGACCAGAATGGTTGTTTGATATTGATATGCTAACCAAAACCATGAATTATGATCCAGTGATTGCAGGGACAAATACTAACCATTTTGCAGGTGAACAATCAAAGAACTCTGCTGCCAAGGAGTCTGCTTCTGACAATGAGTTTGTGTTGATTGAAAAGTTGAAGTATGGTCCCACAATTACTTCCACTCATGTAGAAAAGAGCTCAAAAGATGATGTTGTCCAAGAATCTTCAAAAGGAAGTGCTGAAGATGTAATCAACATTACTGATGAAGTGGTGGAAAAAGCAAAGGAAACAACTGCTGGCAGCAGTCTCCCTGACTCTACTGCCAACTCTGCTGCTGAGCCTAGTAACTCTACTGCTACACAAAAGTTTCCTTCTGCTGATTCACAGGGTGATGCTGATGATTTAACATACCCTGATCTTTCCACTATACCTGGTTTGGAAGAAATTTATGTTGATACTGATGATGAGGCTCTTGATCCTAAACTTTTTGGAGCTGAAGCAGATGTTACTAACTTGGAATCCAATATTCCAGTCAGCCCAACTAAAACTACAAGAGTCCACAATATTCACCCCAAAGAGAATATTTTGGGTGATCCATCATCATCTGTGCAAACCAGGAGAATGACTAAAGAGCAAAAAGATATCTTGCACAAAGCTTTCTTTGTAAGATCTCTCCATCAAAGAAACAGTCATAAAGATCTACAAAATTGCTTATTTGCTTGTTTTCTATCACAAGTTGAACCCAAGAATGCCTATAAAGCTTTGCAAGACTCAAGCTGGGTAGAGGCTATGCAAGAAGAACTTCTTCAATTCAGGTTACAAGAAGTTTGGACTTTGGTGGATCTGCCCAATGGAAAAAGGGCAATTGGCACCAAATGGGTTTTTAGGTGTAAAAGAGATGAAAGGGGTATTGTGGTTAGAAACAAAGCTAGATTGGTTGCTCAGGGATACACACAACAAGAAGGTATTGACTATGATGAGGTATATGCTCCAGTGGCAAGAATTGAGGCCATAAGACTGTTTTTGGCTTATGCTTCATACAAGGATTTTGTGGTGTATCAAATGGATGTTAAAAGTGCTTTTCTGTATGACCCTATCAGATGTGAATCGTCTTACCGGGTAAGAGATGGTGGTTTCATCTTACTGCCTCTTAACCTTATAAAACCTTCACCACCTCAAACCACTATATATATTTTGTTGTATTATGAACTAGAAAGCTAGATCTGGAATTTTTGAAAGAGAAAATAAGAAGAACTGAAGAAGAGGAAGAAGATGCATTGAATAAAGAGAGAATTAGCAATAGTTTATATTAAATCCATGTAGTAGAAAGTCACGTGAGGTCGTGAGTGAGAAAGAATTAAATACAAAAGCATAAAGTTATATTAATGCTTAAAAATTGTTTGTGGTCATAAAGTCTTTCTATCTTTAAAGTTCACTTTGTAATTTTTTTCTCTCCTCAACTTTTGTTGAATAATGATGAGTTTTCAATACATTTTTCTGTTTTTGGAAAAAAAAAATTATTTTTTAACCTTTGCAAGGTATTAAAAATTATGTGTATTTCTTTTTCTAGTTATGTTAGTGTGTTAATTTTGGATAAAATTATTCATAAAATTATTGTTTATAACTTTATTTTGAATTGTCTAAAAAAATAAAAACTTGTTTTGTCTTCATAGTGACGTTTTTAGGCAAAATACTTGTTTGGGTAACTCATCGGAAAGTTCTCGTATTGCATTTTTTTCAATCTCCGATTTTTTTTTCTTCTAACTTCACACTTGAGCATGTTGCGATGGTAAGATATAAAAAAAACGGACAATTAAAATCATTCAGACAATTTTACAAAAACAAACAACATTATTTCATTCAGATTCAGACTTTATAACCACATCTTACCAGTAAGATTTGATAGTCAGATTCAGACCCAAAACATCTTAACGCAACAAACACATACTCTTAGCTTATCCTAGGTTAACTGATTTTTGTTCGGACACTTATGGCGCGTTAAATTGCAGTATCGATGCACATTTATTTGGTGTATGGTATCCCAAATATGACAGGTTTTCTTTTTCTGGTATTTGATTTTGCACATTTATTTTGTTTGATTTTTGTAGGCAACAAGTCATAGATGACCAAAGTCACCAAACCAACAATACCAAGAACCAAAGTCACCAAACCAACAATACCAAGAAAATGAAGATTATTGACCGACACAGGAACCAAGATAACGCATTCAACAACTATCAGTGAGTTTCTTCCTTCGTTGGCATATTTTGCACGTTTTTTCTTCCTTTGCTAGTGGTGTCATAATAATAAGGGGTTGTTTGTTTTGGCTTATATGTGGGCTTATGAACTTTTGTTGAGTGTCATAATAATAAGGGGGTTTTGTTTTGGCTTATATATGGGCTTATGAGCAGTAAAGAAACACAAATAAGTAGCAGTTAAAGCTAAAGGCTTATAAAGGAATTTTAGAAACTAGAATGCAATTAAAAGCTACAATAAGCTAAACTTATGACTGAAAAGGCTATCAACTAATCTAAACTTATCCTACATGAGCTGAGAAAAGTTATAACAGCTTATAGGTGATCATTTAGGCTAAATTGGATTTAGGTAATATTAGTTGTTATATTAGGCTCATATTTGCATTAGAAGTAGTTCTGCATATCTAGTTTTGGTTCATTTGGTCACTTTGTCATTTTTCACAACTGCATAATTTCTCTAATCAGTTTCAATCAAGCTTCACTTAGGATTAGTTTTAGAGCTCATTTGTAATTGAAACTTGTTAAAACTTGGTTTTATATATTAATTGGTTGCTTGTGTTTCAAAATCAGAAAGAAATTCACATTTTGGAAATCATTTACTAGTTTGAAATTGAGCCTAAAATGTGATGTCTGCTCATTTGTATGCCCTGCACCAGGAATCTATTGCACTATCTGAGCTTTTTCATAAGCTCATATCTGCTTATCTAGTTAAGATTTTGGGTTGGCATTTGATTTCTATGAGAGCCTGTAGTACCAGCTTCTAGTGTACATGTTTGGTTTTCATTTTGTAAGCTTGTTCATTGGCTTTTGAGTGACTTGTAGTTGGCCTCTTAGGGTGTTTTTGCTTCCACCCTTACCATTGTACCATCCTCGTCTCCTTTGTGTAATGCAGGTGGTGCAGATCATCCTTTGGATTGTTGATGGCGGGTGTACCCGACATATGACAGGCGATCTTAAACTGCTCAAAAACTTTTTTTCAAAGTTCATCGGTACTGTCAGATTCGGGAATGATCACTTCGCAGCCATAATGGGGTACGGAGATTACGTCAGTGGGAATATCGAAATCAGTCGTGTATATTATGTTGAAGGTCTTGGTCACAATCTGTTTTCAGTCGGTCAATTTTGCGACGGGGATTTAGAAGTTGCATTCAGGGAGAAAACATGTTTCGTACGCGATCTACATGGAAACGATTTGATGTCCGGCACACGCAGTAACAGTCTTTACACCATTTCTATGTCAGACATGATCGCTTCATCTCCTATTTGCCTACTCTCTAAAGCCGAGTCTACAAAATCATGGTTATGGCACAAACGCATGTTACATCTCAATTTTAAAACCATGACCGATCTGGCAAGAAACAAACTGGTTGAAGGACTCCCCAGATTCAGATATGCCAAAGATCACCTTTGTCCCGCATGTGAACAAGGAAAGAGCAAACGTGCACACTTTGCTTCTAAATCAGAACCGAGCACGGATCATGTTCTTCAGCTTTTACATATGGATTTATGTGGTCCTATGAGAGTACAGATGATTAATGGGAAACGTTACATACTTGTCATAATAGACGACTTCTCCAGATGGATTTGGGTCTACTTCCTAAGATTTAAAGACCAAGCTCCATCAATGATAGTCACTTTTCTCACGAAAATTCAAGTTCAGTTACGTAACACAGTCAGAATCGTCAGATCAGATAAAGGGACTGAATTTAAGAATCAAACTCTTCGGGATTATTTTGAGAAGGTAGGTATTGTTCATCAAACTTCTATTGCTCGGACTCCAGAACAGAATGGCGTGGTCGAAAGACGAAACCGTACTTTAGTGGAAGCCGCTCGAACGATGCTGATCAATGCACAACTACCGGACTATCTTTGGGCAGAGGCCGTCTCAACTGCATGTTACACCCAAAACCGATGTATGATCAATAAAAGGCACAACCGAACTCCATATGAACTTGTCCACAAACGGAAACCCAACGTTCAACACTTTCACGTCTTTGGTGCACTATGCTACCCGAACAACGATCGTGATGATTTTGGGAAGCTGAAAGCTAAGGCTGATGTTGGTATATTTATTGGTTACTGTGAGAATTCTAAGGGATTTCGTATCTACAACCGACGGACCAGAGAAATTCAAGAGACCATTCACGCTAACTTCGATGAGCTCACTGACATGGCTTCTGAGCGCAACAGCTTAGGACCCGAACTCAACCGCTTAAACTTTCCAGATGCTTCAGTTGCACCTTTACCTTTAACCCGTCAAGAATTGGAAACATTGTTCACACCACTGTTTGATGACTCCTTTGAGCCTCGTGCACAGAATGTATCCACCGACTCCGCTGCTCAACCCGTCACTACACAAGTGCCTGATACCTCTGTTACTACAACTACTGTAGAGACTGATGCACCCTCAACCGAATCACCAACAGCTGTAGAACAAACTGATTCCAACTCATGTAATGCACTTGAAGATCGGAACGAACAAGAAGTACCCGAACCTGCAAATTACGATCCCAATGCTTTCTTTAATCCTTTTGCACCGACTACCAACTTTTCAGATATACCAGAGTCGTCAACACGGAATTTGGAATCGACTAATGTGCAGCAGTTCTATAACCCTCATCCCTCAACACACCAATGGACTCGTGATCATCCAATTATCAACATTATTGGTAATCCACAAGCTCCAGTGCTGACTCGACAAAAACTTCACTCCGATGCCGAACATTGCATGTATGCTCTAACCGTTTCTCCTGCCGAACCGAAAAACATTAAAGAAGCTATGACGCATGACAATTGGATAGAGTCAATGCAAGAAGAATTCTAACAATTCAAAAGACTTGAAGTCTGGGAATTAGTTGAACGGTCGGACGGAGTTTATGTGATTGGACTTAAGTGGATTTTGAAAAACAAGTTGGATGCAGAAGGTAATGTCATCAGAAACAAATCTCGGTTAGTCGCTAAAGGTTATAGTCAGGAGGATGGAATCGACTTCGAAGAATCTTTCGCACCCGTGGCTAGACTTGAAGCAGTACGGATTTTTCTGGCATACGCTGCTCACAAAAACATGACCGTGTACCAAATGGACGTCAAAACTGCATTTCTGAATGGTCAGTTACGTGAGGAGGTATACGTCAGTCAACCGAAAGGATTTGTGGACCCAGAGCACCCGAACCATGTCTATCGTCTTAAGAAGGCTCTGTACGGTCTTAAACAAGCCCCCAGGGCATGGTATGACAAACTTACTGCTTTCTTACTTGCTAATGGGTTTACCAAAGGCCAAATAGACCCAACTTTGTTCATCCAAAAACACGAGGAAGATGTTTTAATTGTACAAATATATGTGGACGACATTATTTTTGCATCAACAAACAAAAAGTTTTCAAACGCTTTTGCAAAATTAATGAAACTTAATTTTGAAATGTCAATGATGGGTGAACTTACGTTCTTTCTCGGACTACAAGTTCATCAATCTCCTCGTGGAATTTTCCTAAGTCAATCAAAATATGCTCTTGAAATAATTCGGAAACATGGAATGACCAGTTGTGACACATACAATACCCCAATGAGCAACACTACTAAGTTAGATGCGGATTTACATGGTAAAGCTGTAGACCCCACAAAATACCGCAGTACTATTGGGTCGCTCATGTATCTAACCGCTAGCCGACCGGATATTGTCTTTGCTGTATTTATGTGCTCCCGCTATCAGTCGCGTCCTACTGAACGCCACCTCAATGAGGCTAAAAGAATCCTTCGATACGTGAAAAGAACCATCCATATGGGGATCTGGTATCCGAAGGATTCTGGTTTTGAACTAATTGCTTTTTCAGACGCTGATCATGCAGGGTGTATGGATACACGCAAAAGTACTTCTGGTGGTCTCCAGTTTCTGGGAGATAAGCTTGTGTCTTGGCAATCAAAGAAGCAGGACTGCACTTCACTCTCATCTACTGAATCAGAATATGTGGCTATGGCTGCCTGCTGTGCACAAATCATTTGGATGCGTACACAACTGATGGACTACGGCTACTCGTTCGAAAAGATTCTGATGTACTGTGATTCCAAAAGTGCCATTGCGATCTCCTGCAACACGGTTCTCCATTCAAAGTCTAAGCACATCGATCTCCGATNTTTTATTTTCTTATGAAATACTCCCCCTCCACATGTGCTTATGAATATTTTGCGGAAAATAACACATGCGGGAGAAGTTTGCACTTTAGAATTGATCCACTCTTAATAGACATGTACCCGAGGGACACGGTTACGTTGCTTAGTTAAAGGGATGCATTGTCAGTTTTTAGGTGACAACTAGCCCTAATAACTACCTTGAAGTTGTAAACATTCAAATAAAGGAAGTTAGACCCGTCAAAGTAACGTCTAGAAAGAGTTTCTCGAAACGGTACTATCTACTCGGATAAATCCTTTCGAATACTAACGGTTTTTGTTTCGTCAATTCTTAGGTTAAAACTGAGTTGAGCTCAAGTGAGATACAACTTTTCACATCATATTTTAATCATTTTCTTCTTCTCCCCCTCAAAAATAGCATATCAAATGTTGTTTTTGCAAACGATTTTGATTAAAATATGCTTTTTGAGTCTTGTGGGGAGGTATCATCAAAGACTTTTGAAGTTACAAGAACGATGTTTTTTTGGTACAAGTACTCCCCCTCAACTTGTGAATACTCATTGAGGTGAAATACTTGTCTTTTGAGCAGAATTATGAAAATCTGAAAAGTTTGATTAATTCTACTCAAAAGTAAGAAGCCTTCGCTCCTTATATTAGGATTGTGGCACTGAAGCGTACCACAGGGTCCTTTCTTTACAAAGTACGGGTTGTGCACTGTTATATGTGCACAAGCCTTAATATTTCACAAATAATGAGAATGAATATGAAATTATGAAAGATTATACCAATGCTTATCTCTGAGGTGGAACCAAGGCATTGAAATCAGTGAAATTTTCGTTGGGCCTCTGAAATGTTAGGATCGGAAACGAAGGACGAACCTCGATGTAGCTCTCTAGTCTCCTAATCTGTTCTCTCCGATTGAGCCTCTCTTCAATGGCGTGAATGAAGTTCTTCACCATTCTCCGAGTGCTCGAGTTCCAACGAGTCTTTTTCTTTTCATCCAACTTCTGTGGATCGTCCGTCAACCTCTCCACTAGACCATCACGAAACTTTTGCAATGTAACATCACAGAACTTGTGGATCTCGTCGAACCGCATAAACCGTAGCTGATGCTTGGAGTTGAGGTAAGTAACCCCGAACTTTGGTTGTTGGAGAATCATAAGCTGAGATACATCATGCAGTTCCCCGATCATGAGTTGCGGTTTGGTCAAGTTGAGGTGGTTTTGGTAGCTCTCGACACCAAGCTGAAGATCTTATTCACGTTCACGGATGATCAGTTGTCTGATGTACATTAGCAGGGAAGAGATGAAGTTGTACTGAGTTTTCTGTGGAAATCCCCTCATTCTCCCTTGAACCTTTTCTAGATACATATCTTCTATGTCATCTAGATAAAGATGTGGTAAATCGGCTTCACAAAACTTGTAGAGCTGTTCGTCTTGTCTATTCACCACTATTTCCTTCATGTAGACATAGTCAAACTGTTTATCTTCCAGGATTTGCATGATAGCGACGATTCTGCCCTTGTGCTTCACATCAGCAATAGTACGTTCACGCCTGTGAGTGTAGCCGAGCTTTCGTCGATCCTTCCAGTTCTGAATTCCAAATAAGGCATCTCTGTTGTATTGCACAATAGATTTGCTGAAAATTGGTGCAGTTTCCTCTATGTCTGGAATCTCATAACGAGCAGCTGGTACTGAAATCCTTAAGGAAGGCTTGTAGTGATCTTTGGAGGACTTGATGTCGTGTTGCAGATAACGAAGATCATAGTTGGTCACTTCCGGTGACAGTTTTATTCATATTCTCGTAGAGAAAGAAAGCTTGGATGAGACAAGGACGGTGCAACTGAATGCTAGATGTTCCGCGGTTGTACGAAATGAGCTTCCTCCTAAAGAAAAAGATCCATGAAGTTTCACTCTCCCTTGTTTAATCGGTAATCGTGAAACCACTAATGCCTTAGCTGATTTAGGGGCAAGTATTAGTATCATGCCCTATTCAATGTTTTTACGCTTGGGGGTGGGAAACCTTAAGACCATTAAGATGGATATCGAAATGGCCGATAAAAAAATGCAACCACCCAAGGGAATTCTGGAAAACGTTTTAATAAAAATTGATAAATTCGTTTTTCCAGTTGACTTTGTTATTCTTGAAATGGTGGAAGATGGTAGGATTCCTATAATTCTGGGAAGACCTATACTTGCCACTGCCCATGCTAAAGTAGATGTTTTTGGAAAAAATTAACTATTGAAGTAAACGGGGAAGTAGTAACTTTCATGGCTAATAATTGCACTAACATGCCCCAAAAGGTATGTATGTTGGAACAGGTTCTTAATGTAGGCGATTATGGAGACCAGCTGGAAGCGTTTTTGGCTGACGAAACCCCTAATACCTCTCAAGAACAAAACGAGATCTCGTCTGGAGAGGATTTTGACGTTTTCATCGACTTTGAGGAAAACAAGGATGGATTAGGAGTCGGTCTAGATGATATGCAAATGGAAAAAGTCCCACCAATGGATAGGCCGCCTGAGGAGGCTGGGCAGACTAAGTTCTTCGGAACGGGAGCAAGGATACACCATAGGAACCCATATATCCTACAGCTCTCTTGCAAGATTGGGTACGCAGACTTTCATCCTTTTGTTGACACAAGCTCACCGGTAAACATTATTTCCAAAGAATGTTATAACAAGGTTATGAGTAAAGAATTGGAATATAAGGGAAATAACTTCCTAGGAATTGCGACAAATGTTCATGTCTTCGTTGGCAGATACACCTTCCTAGTTGATTTTGTGGTATTGGACGACGTAAGTGAGTTTGTTGAGGATGGATTGACCGGGGTAATATTAGGAGGCCCTTTTAAGGCTATATCTGGACTAGGAGAGGACGCTAAACAGGGAATAGTATGGCTACAACAGGGAGGTGATAAAACGATTTTTAGAATGCCTCGAGTCATTAAAAACTTTAAATATTTAAATCATAAACAGTTAAGTCATGTGCGGCCACTCCTGGAGTTAAGTGATGAAGACAAGGTAAATGGATATAAGGACCCACACCAAAAGATAAGAGGATTCTATGTAGGCTGCCTAATGCTTGGTAAGGAGTACAAAAGAAACCAAGGGCTTATTGACTGGATTCAACATGGAGGAAGCCATGTCCACGAGATGGGCAGCAGCCACTGGTGATCGGCCGGGAATATGAGTCTAACTTAAAGATTCGGTAATAAACAAAAGTGCTTTGCGGGAGACAACCCGTACTAACCCTTTTCTTTTATATTATTTTGGTTTGTATGTTTGTTCTAACCTTTTGCAGGAGTTAGAGTCTGAAGAATCGAGGAAAATCAATCTCTGCTGGAGCTGATCTCCTCGGATCACCAGCTACGGCGTAAACCATTTTCATGGTTACGCCGTAACCATTTTACCGTGGCGAAACTTTACCAGGTTCACTCTAGCTACGGCGTAACCCAATCTCATGGTTACGCCGTAACACCTATCTGAGGTGTTTTCCTTCAAATGTTTTTTCAAACATTTTCAAACTTGTATTAGTTATTAAATGAACTTTGTGGGTATGTTCCCTGTAAGCCCTCATGAGACTTCACTCGTCCACTTGGGACACCAAGTGGTTTAAAAGGCTTGTTGCATACGCTAAATGCAACCGTGATTCCTACGAAAGTGAGTTAGGATTTTTCTTTTGTTTTATTTTTATTTTTATTTTCTTTTTATAGTTTTACGCTTGTGGTAGGATTGTGATTTCAGGGATATGAAGTTTGCTCAGTCGAAGGCACGAAGAGTTTCCGTGGACCTTCTTTCATTTACAAGAGCAAACCTCAGGGAAGTTCTCGCTCTAATTCTACTATCTCTTCACATTTTCTTCATTTTAGTACAAAAGGGACTTTGTACAATTCAAGCGGGGGGACGGGAGTAGAATTATCTTGAACTTTATTTTTGCCCTCGCTTTTTCTAGTTTATTTTGAAAAATTGTGCCATTTTTAAAATTTTGACATGTTTTTCTTAACCTAACTAGAATAGACCTTAGCCGAGCACATTTAACCCTTGAATTATATGGTGAGGATTTAGCCTATTCAGTTTCCCCTGTTTACCCAAATCCACCCAAATATTGAGTGTGCCGGTAGTTTTGTAAACTTTAGAACTTGGCGTTTACATCATTTCAAACCCATAGACGAGTAACGTGCTAGACACGTTTGGAAGGGACAATTTAAGAAGGCAATGTTTTAGGATTATCACCCAAATAGCCTATTATGTGTGCGTTTATCGATTAGTCACCTCGACTTCTCGACCACCCGTGTAAAACCTTTTGTTGCACTCACCTTTAGTGCAAGATACCCCTAGAACACCCTTTTGAGCCATTCCTTTCGTTTCTTACCCAAATATACTTATGTTTCGTTACACTATTTTACAGCCTTAGCTACCGTGTAAGTCTAGTCTATGATTAGGAGTTATTGTTTGGCCCAAGTTCCGAGGTCTAAGTGCACGGATTGGAAATCACGCCTACAAGAACATACCATTGAGATCATTTGAAGACCCCAAGTCTCATGTA